>VNKC01003489.1:0-74611 GCA_008042775.1 Drosophila pectinifera
AAGTTATGGTTATTTTTATTTTTTTTAGGACCCAAAAATCCGCATTTGATGTCTTCTGAAGAGCATAATAAACGGCAAATGCCGTTTATATTCTGAATCGCTGCTGAAATCTTAATTATTTAATAATAAAATATTGCCTTAAATATAATTTGACCAAAAATAAGGATATAAAAATGTCGATTTAAGGACCCAAAAATCCGCATTTGATGTCTTCTGAAGAGCATAATTTGGCCAAAAATGAAATGACAGCCAACTGCCGTTTATATTCTGAATCTGATTATTTAGTAATAAAATATTGCATTAAATATGATTTGACAAAATTTTTGATCCATTTTTTTAAAATTTTATAAGGGGTTACAACATTAAAATTTTCATAAATTGAATAAAATTGTATGCAGATAAATTAACTAAATAAAAACTAGCAGAGAAAGGGCTGTTTTGGTCTTTTTTCCTTTTTGCTTAGCACCTCTTTGAAGCGATCCCCTTTTTAAATTTTTAGCTTTATGGAAATCGGGTTGCTTTTGCGGCGCGCGGGAATCACACAACTTCCGGCATCCTTTCCGGGTGACCTTCGCTGCAGGTGTTTGCCTCACAGTAATCGGCGAACCACACACCAACCACCACCCACCACACACTTGACACCGGCACTCTTCACTCCGGCGGCCGTCGCATTAGCAGACAAGTCTGCAGCTCGTGGGAGTTCGCCACATTGTTTTAATGGCTGCATAGGGTCAGAAACAATTTAACTTTTCAACCTGCTGCCATAATTTCCATGTAATTGCCTTGCGTTTGAAATAGAAATTTTGAAATCAATAAATTTTAGTGCTGAGTGCAGGTGGAGCGAGGTCCTTCCTTCCCCATTGGCTTACCGTAATTATAGACGTCGTCTGTGCTGTCGCCGTGGACTGGCTTTTGTTATTGTTTGCACTGAAAGACGTTGCCCGGGGCTTTTATAAAGCCGTCAAATGCGGCAGTGCAGTGAGAGAAATACTTGGATTCTTTAGGCTGGAATTACATACTTTAATATTTGAAAGCTTAGTGAAAGGAGCAGCGCTTTAAGTATAAGTCTTCAAATTCTGAACTTTAGTTGCAATTCTTTTAGACAAATTAGATACTAATTTCTTTATAAAATAATCCCTGTACCCATTCGCTAAAAATAGTTTGTTTTTATTTGGTAAAATTACATTCTGCTTTAATTATATGTTTTTCGCCGTGTGCAGCCTGGGGGCCGGTAGTCCGCACGGAAACCAAAAATCCAATAAGCCATCGTCGTGTGTGTGAGAGACCGGGTTTGGGTTTCAAGCCTTGCGTGCTCCCCAAAGACTTCGGTTCAGATGTTTAGTTCGCATTCGCCACCCGTGCCTTCAAGTTGCCCCTTAACACAATGGCCAAGTTTAGTCCGCACCAACTGTCGAATCCCCGGGCGAATGTCTTTATCCTGGTCAATCTGGGATGCGAGATGCTCTATGTCATCGACCAGCGGCTGAAGGCACAGCAGATCGCACAGGATAAGTCGATTCAAGGTGGGAATTTAATATAGCTTCTGAGTCAGTTATTAAACAAAGTTGATTCAGGGTGAGAAATTATTGAGTCAGTTATAAACCCCAACTACAATAGTATATATTTGAGGTGGAGAATTCGTCCTTGATGGCGAATATCTGCCTTTGATGAGTCGTTAAGGTTAAACGTGTCCTTAAAGTGTGCTGCTTTCCCTATTAGGTACATTTTCAATTAACAATCACAGAGCTTGGTTAAAATTAATGTTAACTATAAAAAGATTAAAGGTTTCTAGAAAGTAATTCTTGGTTCCATGAAAACATATTTAGGTTAAGCTACCAAGCACTAAAGTTTATCCAAGAATTTTTCAACTTGACTCTAATTATTTGTTGACAGTTATCCACGATGTGACCACGGTGCTGCTGGAGCCCAAGTTCATAGACTCCCTTCTTAACGGCTCCAAGCACAACAACGCCCAGCTCCTAACGGCTGAGCACTGCAAGTTCATGCTAAACGATATAGCCACCTGCTCGCTAATGAGACTCGATGAGCAGTCGATGGCCAAGCTGTGGAACCTCATGACCGTGGTGTACAAGTGGCAGTTGTTTGTGTCCCGCCATCAGCACCACCTGCTGGAGATCACCTTTCGACATTTGGAGGCAGTCAACAGGTTGTATCCGGATGCCAAGCGACACATGCTGATTGACTTTACGAAGAACACGCTGTTGGACTTTTGGAATGCCTGCGGCGAGGAGGCACAGATGTCCATCTATCAGACGAATAGGGCCTGGCTCCAGTGCTTCAACACGAAGATATCGCTGCTGATTCGCTTGGGCTTCCAGGCCATGGACGGGAGCTTCATTAAGGAGGTAGATCAGGAATACTTCTTGCACTTTGTCCAAACGGCAGGAGATAATATCTATGTGAAAAGTGCCGAGCTGCAGCAGCAGCAGCGGGAGCGGGAGCAGCGGGAACGGGAACCCAACAGCATGGATCAGTTGGCGGCCCAGCTGAATATCAACCAGTCGAACGGCGGTGAGGATCTGCAGCCCATCAATGCCCGTCAGTTTCAGCAGCAGTTTGAACAGGCCTTCGGAAACGTCCTCTTCGATGAACCATCGTCCACTTCGTCCACAGGCTGTGAATTTGTCCAGCTGCAGCCCACGACTCCATCCTCGTCCAGTGATGCGGCAGCAATATCCAGGGGCGGATCAGGATCTATCCTGAACCAGAACCTGCTCGATTTGTACAGCAAAATGCCTTAAGAGCGTAAAGCCGTTCAGTTAGAAAATATTGTATTTCTTTTTCAGTTTTCATTTGGTTTTGTAAAATAATTATAAAAACGACCATGGGTTTTGTATAGTAGTTCGTTTGTTTTTTGTTTTCATCGAAGACATTGTTGTGATCAAAAAATAAATCAACGTTAGAAATTTGAGCTTACGACTTGTGAAATGTGGGGTAGATGTTGGGGTGCAGGTTAAAAAATTAGAAAATATCTATAACCAAAGGTCGAAATGTACAGTTACAAATATAAAAGTTTCGGGTGTGATCCTCCTCATCTCGCTGCCGCGCCTATGCTACAGACTTATGGCAACAACATCTTTATAGTTATCAATTACTCCTCTTTTGTGTGTGTGTCTCGCTAATACGCAACTTGCAGTCAAAGTCAGCAAAGGAAAAGTTCGTCCGTGTTGTTGGTGATTGTTGTTGTTGTGGTGTGTTGTGTTGAGTTGTGGGGTTCAGCGGCCAGCGGGTCAGATTACATCTTCGCCTTAAGCGGCACTGCGTCCACCATGATATGCAGCGCCATCTTCAGGCACTCCTCCGCCGAACTTATCTGCTCGCACGGATAGGCAGCACCATATTGCGTAAGGAAGTCACAGTACTTCCGATAGTTGCTCGCCGCAAAGTCATAGTTGTAAGCACCTAGCGATTTCATATCCGTATCGTCGGTCACCGACGGGATCGTCGCCTTGTGTGGCATCCGCCCGAACGTGGGGTAGTCCAGCTCGCAGCCCTCGCATTTGCAGTCGAAGCGGTACTGCATGGACAGCGTGTCCAACCTCTGCTGCTTGCTGAAGATGGCAAAGTGGGCGCTGCGGCGGGAGGAGAATTATATTGTGTTAACGAATGGGCTGGCTTTCATTTATCCTACAAATACTCACCCGTAGTTGTCATAGAGCACATTTCCCGCCTTAATAGGCCGCAGGACGAATAGGTACGCCTTTGTACCCTCGTATATCCGTAATGTATTCGGCGCACACGAATGGTTCAGCATAGACAAGAACGCATAAGCTCCGGACGAGTGGGTCTGGTCGTCCTTCGTCTCGTTGACCTGCTCCACGAGGTCGATGCCGTGCATATTCGATGGCGAAGTCTGCAGATGCCGGAACAGCAGGTCGGTGAAGAAATTCATGCCTTCCTCCCCGCCCAAATGGTCCTTCAGTGGCGTGTATTCGATGATAAAGTGCTTGAGCACAGCACAGACCACAGAGCGCTGGAAGAGATCGGAGACGGAGCGCAGGTGCTGGTTGGTTACCAGTCCGTGGATGGCCCTATAGTGTTCCTGCGGCGACAGCTGCCCGTAGTCTAGGTCGAAGGCGCATTTGTGCTGATTTTGCGCCTGCTCGCAGAAAGTCATCAGCTCTTCGATGCTGGGAAAGAGATCCAGGGCGGCCAGTGTGGTGCGCAGCGCGATGCCGTGGATCTTGTTGAACATGCGGTGCAGAAAGTCGATGATCGGACACTCGAAGCGGTGGTAGGTGGACGTGGCCCGCTGCTTACACTCCTCCGAGCAGAACATCACGGAGCAGCAGCTGTCGCAGGGTATGAGGGTAAGGTAGTTCTCCCGCTTGCAGGTGGCGCAGCGGATGTACCGCATGGGCGGAAGTAGCGTGGAGCAGAACGGTTGCTCAACGGCTACCATATCGCCGACATCCAAATCCCGGTTGGTCACCACAAATCGTCCCTCGTCAGCGGATTCGCGTAACTCCAGGCAATCGGCAATATGCGGCACCTGGGGGTGCGGATCGAAGCTGAGCTTAAACTCGTAGGGCACCACGTCGGGCGGTTGCTGCTCCAACAGCTGCTGGCAGTCCCGCTCCCGCTTGTCCAACTTGTGACTCAGTCTGGCCGGATAGTTGGCCGTCCGTGCTAACTCGATGTTGGCCAGGCACTCGCGGTAGCGCTTCCACTCGAACAGGACCGCCGACCGGTTGGCATAGCCTATGGACAGGTGCTCCGAATTGGGCTCCGCGTAGCATATGCTTTTGTTGTAAAGCTCCAGGGCCTGTCGGTGGGGGGTTTTGATTAGTATTTGAAATAGCTAGGCCCAGGAAGTACGTGCCGATCCCTACTCACCTGGAAGTACTTCCTGTTCTTCAGCGAGAACTGCTCGTTGCCGAGCATGCGGAACTCCACGCTCCGCTTGTTGCACTTGTCCTCCCGCAGCGTCACATTCAGGAAGATCTTCTCCATATACTTGAAGTCGATCAGCGCCCGCTCCACGAAGTCCACCTTGCGGTAGTTCTCCTTCAGCTCGTTGAACTTGCCGGAGATGATCCCGATCAGCTTCCAGTCTTTGAGCTTTTTCACCAGATCGTCGCTCACGTCGTACACGTCCATGTTGTGTTCCATTCCCGCTGCCAGTCGTCCGTCCCTGGGGCTTTCTCCGGTTCGGATCGGATCCTTCGGTCCGCGTGTCGACGCCGCCGCCTGTTTTTTTTAGCCGGAAATCGGTTCGTTTGGCCCTCTGCCGCTGCCGCGAATCCGCTTGCTGGCGCACGTGCTGACCGTTAATTTGCAATTTCACAGACAATTTCGGCTTGGCAAATTTGGTAAATTTGGCGGCGAGTGTCCGTGTCCGAGTCCGTGTCCGTAGGCGCTTAACAGCACTGGAACTCTGTTAACAGCACACTGTTAGTTGACTCGTTTAACGATAGAAAAAAAATCGAAATTTACTGACGATTTCAGGAAAATATTCGATAAGAATGTGTGGTATATTTGAAGAATTTCATGGTATTTAGTGGTATTTTTATGCGATACTTTCGTATGGGAAGTTCGTACGGAATTTTGCGATGGCTTTATAAATATCGTATGGAAATATGCGATACTTTTGTATGGGAGGGTTATGCATGCAGATATTGTAATGACTTAATCGATATATAAGTTTAATTAAACATTTTAATAAAATAAAATAATAAATATTATTTAGATAATAATAAATTTATTTTTTTTTTAATAAATATATTCATGATTAATTTCATAAATTAAGGTAAACGAATGGTTGAAATACTTGATAAATTACATTATTTTTAACTAACTATATCTCAAGTTATGTTCGCTTATACATATTGTATTCTTTGTTCATGTATTTTACAAAATGTCTATCCATTAGATTCAACATTTTGATTAAAACTATATACTGGCTCCTGCTCTATAATCTATGCCAATAGTTGTCCCGTTATATTTTTCGGTTCTTCTTTAATTATCGTTCTCGTTCAAACCTTCCAAACATTAGGTAGATATGTAACAATATCTTGTTTATAGAGATGCAAAACACTCGAATAAAACCCGCACAAAAAAGCTTTTGGCGATAACATTATAGTCGCCCTAATAAATATCGATGTATTGATGTTCCAAAGTTTTGTTTACGATATATTTAACTTTAACTTTGTTTTATTATAGTGGAGAAGAGAGCTTTTATGTAAACGCAATGTTAAGCAATCTTTATTAACAACAAGAAAGGAACTTAAAATAAAAGACACGGTTTTTAAAATTGTGAAAAGGACTATATATCTAAAATTATATCGATGCTGATGTTATTAGGGTTCACGCATGGCTATATCGACTACAGTGATATAACAGAAAATAGGTTCTTATATTTATATTAATAACATATATAGGTATAAAAAAGTACACAGCTTCTAAATAAAAAATAATAAGCAAGCAAATGATAAGTATTTGAAATATATTCAGAATCCTAGAAAATTTTGAGCCATGTACAAAATAGCGTATAATTCGTTCTTATACATGGTATTTATAATAATGGAAAATAGATCAGTGACTCAGTCCAGTAGGCGCATTAAGAGCTCCATAGCCTTGGACACGCCATTAATGACCAGGCTCGAAAATTGGGTGAACAGATCCTTTATTTCAGTGGACTCGAAGGTTCGCAGGAATCGGAAAAGGAACAGGGCGGCCAGTATCACAAGTACGGGTTTCACCAGTGATAGCAGGAACCTGAAGGCAAAGATAAGCGCATACCAAGAGATAACCAACAGAAACACGTAGGCTACCAGCTCGCCGAGTTCAGAGGGCATGGCCACGTTCTTCGTGACGAAGTCGAATAATAAAGCGCTGATAGATAACCGACAATTGCATTCGTTCCATTCGAACCATTTACAGCACTTCGATACCATGGCCGGGTTTTGGACTGTAATTTTTTAATTCATTATTTGCCAAAACAAACCTATTTATACTGACTGCATTTGCTGTCTGATAGTCCAATCCAGGCCCACTAGGGGTCATCGGGTATAGAATATATGTATCCCTCAGAATTCAATTCGAAATCATACTCTAGAATTACGAAAATCAATCTTATATGTTCGGTATGTATGTATGGATGTTTTACAGTTTTGAAAATTAACGGTTAATATTTTTTTTATTAATCAAACGGATCGTTTAAGTCTATATTATAAATGATAGCGTATATTTCTCATGATGACATATGACATAAGTTCAATAGTAATTTTTTTAAAAACAGTCCCAGTCTCTTTAAATAATTTGCTTTAAAAATACGATAGTTTCCATGCGCATGCTATCGGCAACGCAGTGCTTACACACCACAAGTCTGGCAGCGGCCTTTTCAAAATTCCCTACGCTAGTGGAAGCACTGGGCCACATTTCGTTTCCATCTCGGCGTGTTAAAGTTTATTTTATTTAGAGTTTCACAACAAAAGAACTAGCGAGCACGCTGATGAAGAGCGCCTGTCTGTTAGACGCCGACCGGACCGCACTCGTTCAGTTCAAGTTGAAGGCAAGGGAATCTTATTTATAGCCAGTAGGCCATAGCTAAGTGGCACCCGTGTTCTGTCGGATTTTTGAAAAAACTTGTTTTCGGCTGCGACTACAAATAAATCAAACAGTTTCTAATAGAAAAAGAAGGTAAAAATAACCGAGAGTGGGTGTGCGCTAGCGAGTAATGAACTGATAATTTCCCTAAACGACAGCATGCCCATCATTCGACTGGAGTCCTCCGACAAGGAGATCTTCGACACCGACCAGGAGATCGCCAAGTGCTCGGAGACGATCCGCACGGCCCTCGAGGATCTGGGCGATGAGGCCGACAACAGCGTTCTCCCGGTGCCGAACGTCAACTCGCTGATCCTGAAGAAGGTGCTCCACTGGGCCACGTACCACAAGGACGATCCGATGGTGGCCGAGGAGGATGAGAACAAGGAAAAACGCACTGATGACATCTCCTCCTGGGACGCCGACTTCCTCAAGGTCGATCAGGGCACTTTGTTTGAGCTGATCTTGGCAGCTAACTATCTGAACATCCAGGGGCTGCTCGACGTCACCTGCAAGACGGTGGCCAATATGATCAAGGGCAAGTCGCCGCAGGAAATTCGCGAAACGTTCTCGCTGAAGAACGACTTCTCGCCACAGGAGGAGGAGCAGGTGCGCAAGGAGAACGAGTGGTGCGAGGAGAAGTGATTGGATCATCTGTTTAGATTCGAAACAGTCTTTTGGCTCTATATTCATTTAAAAAAGAAGTTGTAATCTTGTATGATTTAATTCAACGAATAAATAATCTAAATTAGGATTCTACGGTTATTTTGAGAAGGAATCGGAAGATGAACAGGGCGATCACCACAATGAGGACGGGCCTTACTAGTGATAGGGCGGACTTGAGGACGAACAAAAGTAGGTACCAACAAATAACCGGCAGCAACAGGTAGAGCATAACCATCAAAATAACATTAGCTGGAGATTCCCCGTGACTGGGGCCATCGGTCGGAAGGCGACTTAAATCCTGTAGTTGGTTGTACACTGTAACTTATATATTATTTTATTATGTTCCAAGAAAAAAGGTAATACGTACTGACTTATTTTACCGTCTGGCGTTGTAGTTACAATCACAATATGTTTCTGTCTGAAATTCAGAACGCCTTTGTTTAAAAACGTAGCTAAAAGCAGCTGTGAAGAGTGGCAGTGTGACCGCGTTTCGATCGCAGAAAACCCCTCTGTACGGTGCAAAAATGGCAAGGTGACAAAAGCTTTTCATTTTATTTGGTGTGTTCCCTATTATTCCCTATTAAATTCATCATATTCAGGAAGTGGCTTAAAGTAATAATTATTTATTCAAAAATTTAAGTCAAATACCCAGAAAGGTGTAAAGCAAAAGAATTATTAATAATAATTTGTAACATGATTTTGGGCGGCGTCCTTAGATTCATTAAATTGCTCCTTCATCGCAACTTAAGGTTATTAAGACAAACGGTTATCGCGCGTTGATTGCTGCTAATTACTTTTCTTTAGTCGCCATCAAAGCCCCAACGAGCCAACGATTACTTTCCCTTAAACTGCAGTGGGCTAAAAGTTAACCTGGCCGTATATCTTAATGTGGCGACCTTTCAACTTGAGCGCTGTGCATTGAACTGGCTGCAAAATGGTCCAAATCCCAGTCATTCCCCAAGGCCGTGAAAGCGAAAAAAAAAAAATGGCAAGAGTAAAAGGTAAGAGGCTGCCTGAAACTGACGCCACACACACACACACACACAAAAAAAAAAAAAAAGAAAAAATNGCCCACAAAAAAAAAAAAAAAGAGAACATGGCTCACAATAAGCAATTTCCTTTTTCTTTGAGCTCTCCATCTCGGTTCAACGTACTGCACCTACTACTTACATATTTGTACCTTGTGAAGGAATCGCATTTTAATAGCAGCCAAATCGCACGCCCACCCGGCACACAAATTGGAATAAAGGACTCCCTCTTTGCCAGAGCAGGGGCTCTTTTCTGGCCATGATCTGTGGGTGTGAAATCCATGAGAGTCAGACTTAATTTACTGGTGGCCCAAGGCGCTTTGCCTCGAAATGCAGTTCCATTGTTCTTTCATTCTGTCAGCTCGTTATTAGCCATGCTCTTTGGCTCCGTTTGAGCTGGTCCAGCCCAGAGCAGTGGACAATGGTGCAAACAGATGTCCAACTTGGCTGCAGTTACATTCCGGTCCCTTCTCGTAAGGAAACTTTGGCAAAATGGACTCGACTTGATGCATCTGACAGACTGACTTTGACACAAAGCCCGGGAGGACATATGTACATACGGTGGGCTCTATAAATAACACACGACCTCAGTACAATGTGCTGACAGAGATGCCAGCAAACTGTGAAAAACTATGGAAAGTTCAGTTGTTTATGCTTATTGTTAGATTTTAAAGCCGATTTCCTAGTTTGACATTATTCTAATTTCAAGTATCCTTTGGGTTCAAGCGGGCATTAAGAAAACTTGACCTACTTAAGTATCTCAAGCCTGTTTTTATCAGTTAATTAAGAATAATTAATTAAGAATCACAATAAAAAAACAACCATAATAATAATCCATATATGTAAGACTTAAAGTCATTTTAAGGACATTTATATTGTATCCTTGTTTTGTGAAGTGAAATCTATTTGAAAACTTTCAAGGAAATTATACATTGATTAGACCCATTGTAAATTCAAAAACCCTACAATGGAAGCAATAGATCTGCGAGGAAAAGGTCAGAAGAGTCAACTCTGACTGCTGACCCGATGTGTGCCACCAGGCTGATGCTCTGTGTGTGTTTTGTTTGAGGGTGTTGTAAGTGCAACAACTGTGTCACGCCTTGTTTCTGAGAACTGAGCTAGCTGATGGGGAGCTGCGGAGACAACGACAAGCTGCTAGAGCCAGCTTGTTATTATTCCTGTCTTTTGTTGCTGGCTGCTGGCTGCTGGCTGCTGGTCGCATAAAAGTGTTGTCCACGTGTGTTGTCGGTCTGCGTGTGAGCGTTTGCTTGTTTGCCCGGCGCTCTTCCTGTTGCTCGTTCGACTTTGCCTGAGCGTTTCCGCTTCCTTTCATTTGCCATTCCACACACACACACACACACACACACACACACACACACACACACACAGACCACGTTTTCCCATTCATCTCTATTCATTTTTCCCTTTTGCCATCCAACGTTTCGCTTTGCCAGTCTTGGATTTGCGTTGCTCTCCGGCTATTTGCTTGACTAATTTCCAGAGATCCCATACATATTTAATGTACATACCCACTTGGCTACCCAGTGGCCAAAAAATATTTAAAGCACTTGAGAGCAGGGCACGGAGTTTAAAACGGATTCTGCGATAAAGGTATTACACCCACGTGCGCATGCAAATGTCAGGAGTCGCCTTCCAGCTTCAGTGGGGACCGCAGCTGCCGTTGACACCTGTCGCTTCACTTGCATTAGATTGCACTTTCACTACTAAAACAATGCACAGAGCTCCATTTTATGGGGTTTCCGTAAGAGTTTTCATACTTTTCTTTATTGAAGTGAAAGTGCAAATGGAAAATAGGGAAAATGAACTAGAAACCAGGGGCTTAAGTTAAGTTATCTGAAACAAGATCACCAGGCCACATGTAAGTCGATGGAATTTAAATTGAGAGAGTGCTCCCTCGCGCTTTAAGATATGGCCTTGTAAATGGGATTATCTAAGCTGATAAAAACTACCTCAGGAATGGATTTTCTCCTACACCTACAGCTCTGGGCACTCCGCCGGAGCAAGCGACACGTGTCAACCCCGGGGAAAGTGCATCGGATCCGGGAACCTCAACTTTGCAACTCAGACCTGACCTTTTCGCGATGGAGACTAACGAGTCGCGAGTCTCTCGGCCTGTCGCTCGCGGAGAAAAAAGTCATTTGACATAGTCAACTTGTTTTAAATTAATGAGCACAGCCCCGAAAAAAACGCGCATGAAATTGCTTTGCGTCTTTGGGGCGAGGTCCTGGAGCGGCGCAGCAGGAAGCAACAGGTGGGAAAGGGTTCGGGTTCGGGTTCGGTGGGGTTCCTCCCCCCAGGAAGCCCCAGGCAGCCCTAGGCGCCCCCAGGAAGCAGCCGTAAAAAGCCACTCGAAGGGGGCTTTGAGAGCCTGAGCAAAGTTTCCGCCTTGCGGGACGGGGCCCAAAAAAGGCTAACGGGCATAGGAAAATTAAAAGAAGCAGAAGAACAAACAAAACAGGGCCGCAATCCGAAAGGGTATCTGTATCCTTTTGGGCTCGACCGACACCCGCCTCGAATAGGGCTTAATGGATTCCCCAAGTCACTTGACCAGAGAGGAGCCCAACAGCCGGCCCTTATCCGCTCGTAAATGTCAGCGCGCGTGTTATGAAATTATGGGCTAAATGAAATTATTCCCAAATAAATGAAATTGCGCAGTCAACGGGAATCATTTATGTACATTATTTTTGCACTTTTTTCTTCAGCTCCTTCTTGGCCGTTCTTTTTCTCATATTTTTTAATATTTTCATTCAATTTTGAGCCTGGCTCCTTATCCCGCTCGAAATATCAAAGGTGAGAGAGTCGGGACGGAGTAGTTTCGCCCCCGAATCGGAGCCAGTTGAGAGGGAGTCCTGGCAGTCGCCAGGTGCTGGTTCGGGGCTGTCGTGTCAATTCAATCAAGCGGCTGGCCCTCCA
The DNA here is from genome assembly GCA_008042775.1 of Drosophila pectinifera. Lineage (NCBI taxonomy): Eukaryota > Metazoa > Arthropoda > Insecta > Diptera > Drosophilidae > Drosophila > Drosophila pectinifera. The sequence continues at coordinate 12,198 of VNKC01003489.1, forward strand.
TCGCTCCGACGCCACTTTCCTTCAACTTAATCTCGATGTCGTCGTTGTCGTTGCCGTTGTCGTTGTCGTTGTTGTTGTTGTTGTTTGGTTACACAAAATGAGAATTTATTGTATGTGCTTTATGCACGGCACACAATATCGGGGCGCACATAAGCTGACTATATAATAAAATTTCAATTTGCCCGACAAACGATGTCGTCGACACTCGTTTTCCACATAAAAAAAGCCGAAGAAGCGGGCACAAAGCAATCGCACCCACTGTCACTGCCCCCCGGCCCGTCAAGGTGTACGCAAATATTTTGTATACTCGCCGCGGCTCTGGCGGTAGTGTGTATATAAAAATATTCCATCATGCGTTTTATTTACGCCTATTGCGATGCGAAAGTTGGAGGGCTCTCCTGAAGGCTCTGTCCTAATTAATTCCCTTTTCCACCGAACTCGTCTATTCACTGTTCCGGAGAAAGTCGGCCGCTGACCTATAGTTATAGTTTCCAAATCAACATTGGCTTTTGCCCAAACCCACGGATACTGAATGTATCCGAATTGCAGTTGTGTTGGAAAAGGTCCTTGCAGGTCCCCTACACAATACATCTTCCGAATGTTGTTTTGTTATCCTTTTGGGCGTACTGCATCTGTGTTGCTAATTGCTGCCAGCGGGGAGTAGACCGTTGAAAGGTCGCCGGTGCCCTACCTGTTTCACACCTACAGGTGGCTTTCCACAGGGAGAGTGGGAAAAAGAATGGCTAGTTGAAGCTCAGATTCTAGGGGGAAACTTTCATGAAATGTTTTCCATTTGAAGCTTAGTAATCCTGGCAAAATATATTTCTTATAGTAAAAGCATTTTAAGAGAATATTTTTTGATAAGAAATATATGATATTCTTACACAAATATGTGGAATTATGGTCAGATAAACTTGAGAATTGTATCTCTGAGAACCGAAGAATTATAGATATAAAAAGGATAGATAAATATGTTTTTAAGAATATTTTCAGGGATCAAATGATGGGTGAAGAAGTCAACCTTCGTTGTGTTTGATTTTTAGTATCAAAATGCTCTTGTTTGTAATATATATATAATATACCAAAAAGAGTTCGGGGATAATAAAGAATAAACCATATCCTATTTCATGTATATTTATATATTTATATGTATTAAATGTGGAAATTCCTTAGCAGTGCTCTTTCCAATATTATACCCACATTATCGGCTGTATTCCAGAAAGCAGGGAGCTATAAGCATATGGCTTATGCGCAGCAGGTCGGTCTCAGGTCGCTGGTTACGGGCCACGACTGCTCCGGCGGAGTAAGCCGTCTTCCTTGTAATGGCCTTTGCATGTTCCAATGGCACGGGCGGCATAAAACCTCGGAGCATATCTATTGATATGACATTCGCCGTATCCCCAGTGACGTCACCGAGGACCCAGAAGCGGGACAAGATGGTGAGAAGTGCGTGGGGGCATTGGAGGACGGGCCAGCGGAGGTCACGTAAAACACGCTCGTTAAAAATTGACGATGTGCATCAGCGCGCGGCGATGCGGACTCTTAGACAAGGTGAGAGCTGAAGTGGTTCTGCGGCTGGATTGGGCTTGGGATTGGTTTCAGCATCGCGTTACACGTGACCCCCCCCCCAAGAACACTTAACCCATTGACCCAGGCCACCTTTGGGCCGAGCATTTATCGACAAATGTATTGCTGCTGGCGGCATTTATGACTTTTTAAAGCCGTCGCCGCATCTGGAGGCCCATAAAAACAGTCGGCCATAATATACCATGCAGGGAGGCCAGCCGAAAGCCCCCAAAGGACATCCAGCGCTCAAGTTTATTTATGTTTTTCTCTTCTCCCTTTTTTTGCAGAAAATAAGTATATGCTCGCACATAAATATCTAAATATTTTGCATACTGCATCCCCTGGCCCCTTGACATGCCCACTTTCGCGCACTTTCCAGCCTTCGAGCTCTCGCCCAGATATAAATACGTAATGCATGTCAGTTTGGTTTTGCGCTTTGATTTAACAGCGTTGATTTATGGCGCCGAGAAGTATGCTACGGCAGGGAAGGGCCATGCCATAAAAAGAGAGCGCTCGCGTAAAATCAAATATAGCCCACAAAGCGGCGAACGCGGATTTAATTAGTGGAAAGCGGTCGGTGCATGCTGCACGCTCCGCTGACGAGATGAGATTGGATGGGTTGAAATGGTGCCTGGAGCCAGAGCCAGAGCCAGAGCCAGAGCTGGAGCTGAAGCTGGTGGTGGAGGTGGAGGAGGTTGATGACGCTGGCAATGATAACGATGATGAGCCCGATGCTGATGCCTGGCATAACCATTAAATCGCCAGCGAAATGCGTCTGAAACTGAGGGGGTCGGATGCTGAATGCTCGTACATAAAATGAGAGCCAGGGGCGGTACGGGTAGGCGGCCAAATCCGTCTGGCTTAAAAATGTTTTAACGGACCGAATCAAAATCGAGCCGAAAAAAATGGTCGCTAAAACTTCTTGCCAAGAGTAGATCATTTCCAGGTTATTCACATCCCGTCAACCTCCCTCGTCGCTCCCCCTGCGTATATCAAATTAATTTGTCGTCGGCCGGCAATGAAATAACTTTGAGAACTCCTCTCTGGGATGGGGGGAAAAAGTTTCGGGCGTCCTGGCCCTCTTTGGCACTTGCTAATTGAGTTTGCCCGAATTTCATACGCCATGTGGGACCGAGGAAGATGGTTGCGTTGCCCTTTGTTGCCGCCCCGACTTGTCAACCTTTTTATTTGGTTCAATAAACAGAGCGCCAGGACATGGCATAATGTACGTGTTTATGCGAATATTTATTTGAATAAACACATATAAATATTTGTGTATTTAAACGAGAAAGGCAAGCTCAAGCGGGGAGCGCCTGGGTCGCCTGTTATTTTTGCCTAACAAAATATTGCGTATACGCAACGCCAACACCTTAAACAAAAAATACGCATACGTCGCGTAAGCATGAGGAAAAAAATAAGAAAAGGCAGTACCCACGTGTTTTCCCCTGTTTTCGAGAAAGCTTTTCATGCTAATGGAAATTTCAATATGTCTTAACTTCTAATAATAATGGCGATTGGGGGCGTCGGTGTAGGTGCCAAGTGGCGGGTACCCTCTCCCACTTCGCCCACTTCAAAGCATTGCATTTCGTAATTCGGTCTATGAGGCACACAGGAAGGACTCTGCCACATGTGGCGTTCGTTTTGAAACGTGCCGAAGCTGGCCTTGGAAACTCAAAGAAAATGCGGTATTTAAATTGCCCCGGAGAATTTAATTGACAAAATTAATTACCGAAAATGCTTTTCTCCTAAATTATAAATAGCCAAGGGAGTCTCGCTCAGCACAGCAACAGCAAAAACACAATAACAACAGCGGAAAGTAACAAAAAACAAAAACAAAATGAGGGAATAACAAGAGCCGGAGAAGCACAGCTCAGGTTGTTGACAAAAAAACAAACACGGCCAGGAGAGGCGGTAAGGCGGTAAGGCGGTAAGGCGGTATGGCGGTGGGGAGGCGCAAGCCTCGCCGTTTTGCGTTGTTCAAATATTCATGACAAGACGGCACAAAGTGCTCAAGTTTATTGCAATGAGAACAGTAAACGACGGCGGCGCGGCGCGGCGCGGCGCGGCGCGGCGCGGTGCGGCTCAGCGACTGTTGCTTTCCCGCCCTCCTTGGCTGTCTGCATCTGTCGCTTATCCCTGGGTTTATGGTTTATCTTTTATGAAATATGCAAATACACAAAGGCTGACAAAATGAATTTAAAACTGTCAAATGTCTGCTGTCGCCTGTCGACTGTCCCCGGATGACATCAGTTGGCGTTGCACTGGCTCTGAGCTGTATCTGCATCTGCATTTACATCTGCATCAGAGAGATACAAATGTATCTATTGCATCACACGCAGCAATTGTCCAAGTGCTGACGCATGCACTTCGACTACGGGCCATGACATCACTTTACACGCACGATTTGTGGCGAATGCCGCCATAATTTCTGCCAAAACACAGCCACAACGCCCCCTCTTATCCGTTTCCCGGCTTGCCGTGACTCTAAAGGATGAAGGAGCAGCCAGGAGCAGAAGCAGGAGCTGCGACAGCAGCGAGTGGGCGCAGGATGACCAAATGCCAGAAGATGGCGACGACTTCCGCACAAACGGAAGCCGCATTCCGCTCTTTTGCCTGCGACTTGCCATTGTCAACGTTGCTGTTCTTGGTGTTCTTGGTGTTCTTGGCCCACACGCGCACTCACACACACACGCAGTCGCATCACTCTTGGCCAACATCCAAGAGTTGAGCACAAATTTTCGAGTACAGTCAGCAAAAAGCGCAGTTGGCATGGCAACATGGCGGACTCAAAGTCACACGCACATCCAGCATCGGCCTGGGCAACGACATCACCTTTGCGAAAGTTCAGAAATTTGCAAGTCCAATAGATGTGGAGACAGGTGGAGATATAGATATGGAAAAGGAGTCCAGATGCATCTATAGAATGCGAAGCAAGTGAGAATTCAGATAGTAATACTGCACTACTCTTATTATTAATTGATTGGGAATAATTTTTCAAACAAAATAGGTTCAAGGAATTAAGCACCTGGTAACCCCCGCAGTTAATTTTGTAAGAATAGGAACTAGTACAGGAAATTGTTTGTATAAATATCCTAAAGACACTATTTATCCTATCTACGCTATCATATTTACCATATTTATCCTTCTAATTGCTGACCAAAGAAAATACTTTCAAAGCCTAATTAGGCTGTTAACTTTCCGGACATCATACTTATCCGGAAATAGAGCCAAAGGTTAATACCCGATGGCCGAGCTAAGTGTATGGTAAATAATTGTGTATTATAAATAGCACAGTTATTGATACGGCTAATGATACAGATACTTATACAGCACTGATGCAATTAGCGGAGAGCTGAAATGTTTGAAGGAATCTAAAGGGGCTTTCCCTTAAATGTGCAAATTCCCAAATGAAAGCACCGGCCGTCAGCGGTAATTATAAATATTTGCTTGCCCCGTCCAGCCAAACACGGGCAATCAACCTGAACACTGCGCGTAGGTGGGCGCCGGTGTTATTCCTTCAATTAGCGAAGTCCACACAACAATCAACCGCTTCCCGTGAACTATCATTATGTAAGCCACACTCAAATGACATCAGTTAGAGGGGCTATTACGCCCGCGTGGCATTGAATAAAAAACGTAGGTTTTTAATTAAATAAGCTACTAAAGGGAAGGCCACAGAATTTATCAAGTATATATTTGATAACTATAATACTCACACATTTGGTACCTAAGGTTGGATAGATATATCCTTGCCTGACTCCGACATAATATCACATGGGCATAGACAGCCAAATCATATAAATGCTTAATGAATGGAAGGTGTTCGGGGGGAGTTCCGGGAAATCGTAGTTAAGTGGGTTACTTAAACAGTTTGTCCGTGTCTAGGCCGAGTTGACATCATAGTGGCCCCTTGCCCCGCGTCTGGTCACATCTGCATAGCTATATACGCCATAAGGCTCCTCTCAATGGATCCATCGAGTCCCAGACCGAATACAAAGGGGTTGCGGGTGTCTGCATATTAGCCGGCAGCATTTTTGGCGGCAAACGCCTACGCGCCGAGCCGCCTCCTCCTCCACGATGTGTCCTTGGGGCGCTAGTATCCGATTGGGGCTTGAAAAATCATTCATTGAGACATATACTAGGGGCGGCATGAGTGTGCGAGAGCCGCTAGTTGGCAGTCAGAGAGTCGTAGAGATTTTTCGCGTGGGCGGTCTGTGTGTGTTATTGTTGCCGCCGCCCCGTTGTTTTCATACTCCAAATATTTGTAGTGGGAAAGTCTTGTAAAAGTACTACCAACGAGTCTATTGAGCTGGCCCTCTCCCCCAGCTCTGGCTCCCCCCTGCTCGCCATTAAGTTTCATTTTATGACAGTGTCGCTGGCTCTGGCTGGAAACAGTTGACGCAGCAGCTCCACTTTCAAAAAACCAGAAAAAAGAATAGGAAAAGGGTAAGAGCAAGGAGGAAAACGAGGAAAATTCCAGCAAGCGTGGGCGTCAGTCGCCGTTAGTTTTTCTCTAGTTGGTTTTCCCCCCCCCACACACACACACACACACACACTGCGGTCGCTCCTTATTGTGTATGCCTGTCGCGCTTTGCTGATTTTTCTTAATGGAATTTATGCGAGTGTGAAATTTATGTCTGTGCACAGATAGGAGAGCGCCAAGCGCAAAAGGCAAAACTATTCTTAGCCTGGCAAGTCAGGGGGGGAGGGGGGAGGAGGAGCACGCGCGTTGCCTACATTTGGGCGCAAGGTTAAGGCCCCCGGGCCCCGCTCTCTAAACGGATTAAGTGCAGCGCGTGCGGAAATCGCCAGAGCCAGTGTTCCAGGCAGTAACTCAGATTGGCATTTATCGGTTTCTTCCGGCTGTAACGGTTACATGTTCATTAGCTGTCAGTTGAGCCAATGAGCCGCAAAACAAGGTTGCATAAAAGGGCCAGCGGGATGCCGAATTCGGATACCGGGATATCGGGATATCGGGATATCGGGATATATTCGCCTTCGACTATGTAATCGCAGCAAGTTATGAATATTTACTGCCATCCTATTTTCTGCCCTCACTATATTATGCAGGACGAGTGTGAGTGTGAGTGTGAGTGTGAGTGTGTGGGCGGGACAAATTGCTTTTCAATCAATTGAGCTTGCAGCTATTGCACTCGCCCAAAGGTTGCACATACGACCCGTTGGCCCGAGAAGACTGCTGCGGTCTTGGCGGATGCGGCCATTCATATCTTCCGCCCGCCTCGACTTCTTGGTTTCGATTTGTGCCATTGACTGGCAAACGCCCTCGAACAGTCTTCTATTACAAATGGAAATTTCCCGACTACTGCCAAAAAAAGGATACAAAGGAGGGGTTACAATAAGGATGCCCTCTGTCAGTATTTGAGCGCGGGTGTGCGTCTCTCTCTGGCATGTTTATGAGTCAGCTGATAAATAAAATAAATTTCATTTAAAGCCCATTTCCGCTTTATTGCCACTAGCTACTAGCCGCTAGCCGGGCTATTTGTGTCTATAATTTGGCTCGTAAATAATGCGAGTATTTCCCCAGAGTCACCCGCCTTCCAGTCTGCACTCCGCACTCTGCACTCTGCACTCTGCAGTTGACAGGCCGGAGATGCAATCGGCTGCCAGGTCCCAAGCCCAAGCCGAAAGCCCAGCTGATGAGGTTATGTTGTCCTCGACAGGGACTCGCATCTGTAAGTTTCGTAAGGTGTTACCGCCGAGATAATCCTTATGTGTGAGCAATTGCATCAGCAGCCATCTGGCCGCAGATGCTTATAGAGTGTTGTGCCTGTTCCTCCTCTCCGGACGTACGTGCCGGCTTCCACCTGGTCGTCAGGCTGATAAACTGAAGCATTCAGCCGGAAATGGTTCGGTGGGTGGGCCCAGGCCCAGGCACAGGCCCGGGCACAGGCACCATGGGAGTGGCGAGTGGCGCTGGCATGTGGAGAAATGCAGCTGGAATCTTATCTCAGTTCGACTTAAAAATGGATAGAATGATGAGATGAGTGCGTTTGAAGGTCGATCAGTTGCAGATATGTGTGGGGTACCGGGCTGTATTGTCTAATCGATTGCGGAATATGTGTAAGAGGTTGCATGGTTAACTAATATTGACTAAGAAGGAAGTAGGCAGGTGTAATAGGCGATTGATGGTTACCAGGTATGTGTGTATTCCCACACAGAAAGGCAAAGAAAGAAGTTATGATGTAAGACTAACTACCTAAATTAAGGTATAATTTATACCACCTATTGCTGTTATCTAAGTACTTGTCTTCCTTTAGTTCTCAAGTTTGACCCACTGTGCCTCTATTCCCTGACACACTCATTTGCAAATTTATGTTCGAAACGTGTGGGCCAAATTATGACAAACCGCAGTGAAAGTTTCAAAAAGCATTTTCAGCACACACTTAGCGCTCACCTTTACCCCACTTCCACTTCCAGGGGAATATAGAGAGAATATATATCTGAAAAAAATAAGGAGAGAAAAGACTAACCACCGAGGAGTACGTGCCAGTTTAGTTCACTCGAAAATGGATGACCACGCCCGCCACTGGGCAACTTCGGGTTGATTAAAGTGCGAGCACCGAATAAGTGCGGAAATGTACGGAAATTTCAGTGAGCTCCTGTACGCCATTGTGCTCGGCTCTTGGCCCGGCTCTTGCCCATAATTAATGGTTATGCCGGCTGGACTGGCCCAGCGACTTCTCTTCATTTCGCTGGCTCAATCCCTCAGCTACGTCCCATTCCTTTGGACAAACGCCCACCGATGCATTATCTGTGAACATGGCAAAATAAGGGGGATTTAAATATTCAGGTGGAGTATTATTTAATTTTATTTATTAATTTTAGTGTGTAATCTGAGATATGGGGGGTGATACCTCATATCACTATAGTAATTATAATGAAATCGATTAAAAGAGTGTCTAAATTGTATTGGGTATTGTGTATGCAATGAAATCTTCAAGGATTCCAACTCACTGTAAGTTCTTTAATAATAAAATCTAACATTTTGTAGCATACTTTTGAGCACCACTTCCATTGACTTAAACTCACCCTAGCTTTTGGAATATAATCCCTATTTGATTTGAAATTAATTTCTCTATGTGCATGGCCGCCACAGACATATAGCTTTGACCACTTGCTTTCCGGCTCTGGGGCTGGGATTAGTTAATTTTGAGATAATTCGAGTGTTAAGCATGTGGCGCAAAGGCAACACACACTGGCACACTCGCACACTCGCACACACACAATTGCAGGCCCCATTCCCAATTAGTTGTCATTATGCGAGCCGCTTGTAGCGGCTCTGGTGCTGCGTCCTGTGTCCTGCTGGGCACAGGACACTCCGCCGGAGCAGACAAAGGATGCCAAAATTGTGTCGCCTGCAATCAGGGCAGATGAGCGTGTGTGCCGTGTGTAGTGTGAAGTGTGTGTTTGTGCGATAAACAAGTCTAATTAAAGCTAACGAGATTAGACCAGCCCAAGACGCACTCGAGCACAGTTTCGGGGCTTAATTAAATCCCCTGTCAGTTCGTTCTCAAGTTGTCAATTAGCCGGCATTACGGCCGGAGCCGGGGCGCATTCAAATGTATATTTTGTTTATTTTCGAAAACCTACAAATAATCTAAAAATATGCGTAAGTGCCCCTCTATACCTTGCCCATTTGTGGGCGTTCGTGCAATGCAAATAAGCAAATGTTTGCCCATGAAATCGATCAACGGATTGGGTAGCTATCGCTCCATGTGTGGCGGGGTGGGGCGGGGCTCCAGGGGCGGACTTAACCCCGAGCTCAAGTGGCAAGCAAATAAGAGTCTAAAAATAATCGAACGCACACACACACACCCGCAGAAGCCCATAAGAGGCAGGCGTTAAGACTGCTTCCTATATTCACGAATTTGTATCTGGTTTATGAAAGTCAACACGGAATTTTTGGGTGAAGACTTAATCCTAGGGATGAAAAATGTAAGAGACAGCAGGGGAAGGATATGGCTAAGGTGCAAATTACTTTGGCGGCTACAATAAACAGTAAATTTAAAAATTATAAACCGATTAGGCCTTAAATAAATAAATATAATATATTACAAGGAATATCTAGGTAAGAAATGGTTATTAAAAAGTACATATGAGTGTAAACCAAACATTTGCTAGCCAAAGGCTATAATTTATTTAATTATTCAATTACTATCCATTTCTTAATAGTAACATAGAAACATTATATGCTTATGTTATATAAATAATTTCCAACAAAACAAATGCATTTGCAAGTGCTTCCCATGAATCCCAACTAACTTGTTTGCCTTTCCATTACAAATTGAATTAATATTTTGCATAATGACTTGACCATTACGTCTTTAATGAGATGAAAGTGAAATGTCATGATGTCTTGGCTGGCAGACTGGAACAGAAATTCAAACAAGCGCCCACGTCGCGGAAGGTAAACATTTGCTTCTAATGATCTATGTGCGTAGTTGAGGGGAAAAGCGGATACAGGGATACAGGGATACGCGGTAAGCAGGATACACGGCTACCAGGATACACGGATATATGGAGAGAAAGAGCAACAAGCTTGATGGTCGTGGCTGTCCTTTAACGGGGCTAAGTGAATTATGTTGTTTGTTCGCGAAATTTCTTCTCGCTTAGTTTTTACCCCATTGATTGGCCCAGGGCAAGTTCCAATGGCGCATCGTGGGCGCTCTTAATTTATGAACTCCAACTCCGTGCCCCTCAACCCGTCATGGCCAAGTCCATCTCCGTCTCAACCATCATCACGAGCGGGCATTATGCTAATTTGCCAGTTTGTCCTTGTCGAGTTAAGTGTGCGAGGCAGAAACAAAGTTCGGCGCAAGGACAATTATGATCCAACAGAGGTACAAGTGGACAAACAAGGCGCTGCCGAAGTCGAAAAGAAGCCCAGGCAGACATAAAACTTTTGCCAAAAGTTTGCCTTTCGTCATCAAGAACAAATCAAGCAAACGACAGCGCAAACAAATAAATATCAGACTCATCAACGTCATCAAAATGGCGGCAGGCTGGCCGGACCACAACAAGCACAGTCCCAACAACGACAACTGAAACAACTGAAACAAATACAACTAAAAAAACTAAAACAGCCACAACTGGTAATGACAGTAATGAAATGTTACAGTTACATTCCGCATCGCTAAGTGGAGCACACAAAAGCCTCGCTGCTAAGTCGCGTGGGAAAAGCCGAAGGAGATCTGCAAGGGCTGGGACGGCCAACTGTGATGCCAAGCCAAGGACACGCTTTTCTCGGATTTCAAATTAACAACGAGATATATTTATACATATATTAACGGGCAAGAATTTAATTAAGCGAAAAATGCAGCTGTTAACTTTGTGATTACTCCTCCGCGTACCACATGTCCGCCAGGCGCGCCTCCTCCTCTTCCTGCGGCGTGAAGTCGTTCCTTATGGAGAACTCCTCGCGAATTTCCTGCGGCGTCTTGCCCTTGATGATATTGGCCACCGCCTTGCAGGTGAGGTGGAGCAGTCCCTGTATGTTCAGGTAGTTGGCCGCCTGTATCAACTCGATCAGAGTGTCCCGATCGACCTGGAGGAAGTTGGCATCCCACGGGGAGATGTCGTTGTTCCTCTCCTTTTGCTCCACCTTGGGATCGTCCTTGTGGTACGTTGCCCAGGCGAGCACCTTCTTCAGGATCAGCGAGTTGACGTTCGGCACCGGGAGCACGCCATTGTCGGCCTCACCGCCCAGATCCTCGAGGGCCGTGCGGATCGTCTCCGAGCACTTGACGATCTCCTGGTCGATGTCGAAGATCTCCTTGTCGGAGGACTCCAGTCGAATCATTGGCATGCTGTCGATTATTGAAGTCATTAATTCATAACTCGCTAGCTAGTTATATTTACCTGCTTTCTTGCTATTGATTCTCGTAATTCGAATATAAACTTTTAAATATTTGGCTGAGACACCAGGGAAACACGGATGACACTAACCTTAGGCCTACTTTTCTTGAGCCCTTATCTAGGACTGGTCTAGCCTTGATAGAATTATAAAAGAATATATATTTCACAGGGAAAAACCAAGTTCATTTTTGGGCATTAATTTATACATATTCCAAAGGATTTTTATTATTAGAAGCCTTAAGTTCTGCATTGAAATTACTATCTTATATTTTTTTGGGTGAATCCTGAACGGCCAGCACTGGTCGGGATTCGTTTGAAGACGACTGAGGCAGCCACATCGGCCACAGAGGAGAATTTGCATAAAGGGCAGATTGTCAGCATTGTCCTTGCCGGCACTCTTGCAAAGCAGCAGCTGCAGTTGAAATTCGATTAAGCCGCCCTCCCGTCCTGCCTTGAACTTGCCTTTTAACAACTGTCAGCAGTAGCTTTGGGGATTCCCCAACCTTTCCTTCCTTCGCCGGGGGAAATTGCATTGCTTTATTTGGGGTTTTCCCTTCGAATCGGAGCTGAGAAAATGCGCAGAAATTTCAATTTGCTTAAACAAATAGTACAAATGTAAATTAAATTCAATGTTTGGGGATTTTCGTGTGACTTTAAGGAACATTTTTAAGATGCTATCCGATACAAACTATCTATTTAGATTATCCCTCGAATTGGAATTGAGAAACTAACTGATTGAATAATATTTTAGGTTGCCATTTAAATGCAATGTGACTTTTCTTCAGCTCTTAATTAGATTTATCTTTTTAGAGTTGAGAATTTGCCTAAGCAATAAATCCAACAAAAAAGGAAAATATTACAGAATTTATTTGAATATTTCATAACATTGCAAGTGAATTGCCAGAGCACTCCACAAAAGTGTTATGCATTGATACAAATTCATAAATGCATGTATATATTCAATCCATTCAATATCTGTTCGTTGAATCCAGATATTGCCGCTGTATGTAACCCTTCCCCCACGCTAATATCTGCTAATCTGGGCCAATGCATGACCACAAATCTTCAACCGCCAAAGGACCCTCTAAATTAGCTTAATTGCAAATTAATGAATATGCGTGCCAGCTAGGAGGGTGGGAATATTATGGTATATATATGGGGGGTGTGTTGGGTTCGTATGCTACATTTAACACCCTGCCAACCCGTTGCTATTTGGGTTAATTATAAATTATTTGGAGGCGGCTTTGATGTGTTGTCATGGATATTAATCTCCCTAACGCCGCCGCTCCAGTTTAATTATACTTTACGTTATTATTTAAATTTGCATCGGCGTTGGCGAGCGTGTGATTGATTGCACTGGCCCGGGGGGAACGGAAACGGCTTCGGGAAATGTCCTGGCCTTATGGGGCTTATGTGCGTGTGTGTCCTGATCCAATTAACGTCTCGCTGGCGATTAGGCAGCTGATTTGCACAAATCAATGCAACACGCCCCACAAGCAGAAAGCGGGCCCGGGCCACCCACCAGGTGCCACCCCAACCACCTGTAATAGACCTCCGAGGTGCGCGGTCGGCAGTGAATTGAATGAATTATATTACGACATACTTTATTGCGCCGTCATAGGCAAAAGAAATGTCATTTTGATTACTCGCACGCGCCAGGACCCGGAGGCGGGGCCCGATATGTTGTGCCGAGTTTGTTTATTGATTTCCCGACATGACACCGATTGCTGCATATAAAATTACACTAGACAACATCACAGATCTAGGCCTTTTTTAAAACATTTCATGTAAAAAAATAGTCTATAAGGCACCAGGTACATCTTTTTGTGATCCAATAGAATACTTTTAAGGAGGGTTTCCATTCCTTGCAAGTTGTTTTAGGTTGATAATAAAATAATGTTTTTAAATTGTAAACCTTTTATTCATGAAATTCCATATATAATATTAAACTGGATTATTTATTATTATTTATATTATTCATGTAATCTTATAGATTTCAATATAAAATGCAACAATGCAGTGTCATAATTCCAATTAGTAATACCAACTCAGGGTAATCATTTGTAGCCTAGTGTAATTTGTAAGTTGCTATAAGCCCGATTCGATTTGTTGCACTTCGTAGAGTAAAATCGATTTAAAGCTCACTCTTTCCAGCCCTTCGTCGGCTCGGTGGCGATTTGATTCGCATAATTATGGTCATTGTCGCATAATTATGGCATTGTCCTGGTCACCCTTCTCAGATGTCAGCCACTTGTCGTCACAGCCGACACAGTCCATTGTCACCCACTTGGTAAGCGATACACGATACTCCTGAGGAGTTCCCAGTCCAAAGTCCTCCTGCCCAGCCGAGCCCAGACCAGCCAGTTCCCGGAGTCGTAAATGCCAAAACCGGTCAAAGCACCGCCTTGCACTGCCTCGAGGAAATCGAGTCTGGGAATACGGGTTAAGCGGCTGCATTCAGACCCTAATTTGTATGACAAATGCTAGACCAAATACGTAACAGTTGACATTGAAACTGGCATTAAAATTTGGTAAGCATTTATTTTTAGATACTCCTCCGCACACTGACAATGCGGAGAAGTTTTTCGGTGCTCACCGTCGCCACATGAGCCCAGGTCATGAATAGCAACAAAAGTTGAGAGAGAGTCCCATTAAAGATGCGCATATTGCGGGCAAGGAAGCGTTACGCAGGATAGCAGGCGGCACTGAGAGAAAATAGGATCAGATTACATATGGAATGGAATTCGTAAAAGTATGATGATATATGATAATTCATCTGTTAAGTTCCCTACAAGAGGAGGAATGAATAATTCTTTACTTCGATTTCAGATCAGTGTAGGTGGGATGGTTCCCGCCCGAGGTATTGAAGCGTTCTGTATAAGTTGCAAATCGGTTCTGGGAACCATCAGTCTTTGATATGGACTATTTCGAATTAGCAATTCATCCTTTTTGGCACTTGGGGAATCAGTTTCGGATACTTTCAAGAGCTGGCTCTCTGCAGAATCAGAATTGTCAATATTTCCAGTTGAGTGCCGCGAAACAAGCGGCTTGAAAAATCGCCCAGCGACAAGAACTTTTGTCCGGAAACTAATTTAGGAAAATTCTGCGAAGCCGGGAGACATGTTTTATGGGAGATTCGGGGGTCCGGGGAGTGGTTATATAGGAGGTGTTAGGGGACAGGCAGACATAAGCCCGATTTGCCATTTGAAGCGGAAGTGACCCTTGAAGTTTGATTTTGTTTGTGCGCCATTCGTTGGCAACGACGGGACTTTCTTTCTTTTGGCCAGGCCAGGCCAGGAGACCACTCGCCACGTCCACGTCCACGTCTACGTCCACGTCCACAGCCATATTTATATTTATTTATTTGCTGCTATTGCGTTGTTGCTGTTCAATTTTTAATCAACGGCTTTGATGGCGTCTTGGCAGCGCCTCCTGGACTCCATGCAATTTCCTGTTTGGCTGCGGACGATGTCTGTGAGACGGGGCAAAAAAGGAAAACCCGACTCGATGCTGCTTGCCTATTTTTAGCCATTCTGGCCAAATCCCACGGAATTCAATGTCAACAACACACAGCCGGCAATCCGGCATTGCTGGAGTCCCAGTGGTTGGATGGCTGGAGGAGGTCGGAAGTTGTCATCCGCAAGTGCCAGCCAGAACATCAAGCAGCCGGGCACTCGAGTCGATCTCCGTCGTCGCTCATTGCTCATCGCTCATCCGATTAGGAGATTGCCCCTGACCCATCAGCAGCATACTTATGGGGGTTGTAATCGAACTTGCTCCTGAAAGCAATTAAGGCAAATCATAAATTATCACCAGGGGCAGGAATAGAGAGTAGATGATCTGAAAGGATATGGGAAACTATTACCTAATCATTGCAAAAAATACTCAGACTCTACCACACTAAGTAGTTTAAAGCAGAGTTATTCTTTTGCTTATTTCAGGTAAGAAGGTCCCCTAAATATCTAAAAATTTGTAACTCTAATTATGTACAAGCCTATAGGCAATACAGTTTACAATATTCCAGGTATATCCTCCAACTCAAGAGGATGTGCATAATTTCTATCTGTCTTTTAACCCATGTGGGCACAGAGCAAACCCTTTCGCTTCGCCCAAGTTCAAAGTGCAAAGGTGCAAAAGGACGACAAGGAGGCATGCGACGAGCCCAACTGTGGAATCGCCAATGAATGCGAATGGTTCGCAGGACCAAGGAAAGGAGCCACCGGCCAGGACAATGGGCCAGCCTGCAGCTACTCGCGCTCTCCCTCGCACTCGCTGGGTCCTTCGGCTCGACAGTCGGCGGCACTCGGCGCTCCTGCTTACGTCACAGAGCTGCGTAGGCGTCATCGTCGTGCGGCGCACCCATCGCCTTCGTCCCGCCGCCGTGCCTCAGTTGTCCGCTTCGGCTCCTCGTTGAAAAACGACGCCAGCCAGGCGGTGATTTTCCCCATTTTCCCCAAACCCCTCCACTCACTTCCATTTGCCCCCATCCCTCCTCCCACCTCCACCTCTCTGCCCGAGGGCTCGCGCTCTGGTTTCCCCAACTTTTCGCTGGGGGGAGGTTCGGGGGTGTCGTCGTCGTCGTCTCCTGAATGAAAACTCGTCGTAGCTGGTGGCTTCGATTTTTGTTGTTGACGTAGTCGTTTCCCGAATCCGCGCCTGCGCCGTCGCCTGGCAGAATCATCTGTTGTTGAGCCGTCCCCCGCCTCATCCTGGCCATCCTGCCATCGGCTTGTGGCCAGCAAGTGCATTTGGCTTGTGGTAGGACCGTTTTCAGCCAGCCAAGCAGGAGGCGGGGGCAGAGGCGGGGGCTGAAAAGCTGCTCGGCTCGGGCTCAGCTGTTTGCTGTTTGCTGTCTGACTGCGCTGCCTGTAGAGTTTTCCAGCGCTTCACTGGAGACTGGAGACATTCTGAGAGTCCAAGCCGGCATTTCGCGTGGAGAGATTGATCTTCCGACCAACGTTTTTCACCATAAGCCAGAGCTGGACTTGGGTATCTATTATTATCTGAGAAATATATAATTTTAAGACGTACAATTTAAGTGAATTTTTGTTATTAGTTTCGATTTATTAGAAACTCTTGGGTATTAGCGACGAAAATCCTCCCTCTAGTTGCTTTTAAAATGTATTCCAAATAAGAACTATTTAAGTATCAGATGGTGGGTTGGTTTTACCTAATTATATCAGCCTTAGTTGCTTATACTTTGCAGTTTAACTCGTTTTTGTTGGACTTGCAGATATGTTCAGTTCCAACCTCACTTCCAACCACACATCGTCCTTACTCAGCTTCTCGTCCATTCAAAACTCTCCACACCGTGGGCATCAGGTCCTTCCATTCACATGGCCCGAGCTCTGGCGATTCAACATCACCTCGGTTCGAAAATCGTTGGGCTGGCAAGGCACAGCGAATGTATATTATAGCTGCTCGCTCGTAAAACGTAAAAGCCACAGACATTGTGACGACAAAAGGACTCGCCTCCCCCCTGGCACGACCCCAGCTCCTAGCTGTTGAATCCTGCATGAGGCAACAGCAACAACGGCGGCCAGGCACTGACAGCGAACAGTGAAAAGCGAAAAACAGGCTGCAAGCAACGATGACGACTCTCGGCTCAGGACGTAGCCAACGGTGTTCTCCTTCATTCATGTTGGCTGCCACCCGAGCGGTCCTTCGTCCTTCGGCTCCTGTTCGGCCGCCTTAATGACTTGCAATTCATGTGCTCATTTTTATTCACATTCTGGCTTCGATGCTGCTGCGTGAGTTGTGTTTTGGTTACTCGCTTTCGAATCTATCGCTAATGGGCGTCATCGTTGTTCGAACTGGCCAGCGGCGAGTTCGAAATGTAGGGGCAGGGACACGGACGTGATGGCGAAAAGCGATCTGCAGGAGCTAGTGGCAAGGACTAGGGAAAATTGTAAAAAAAGCTAGATGATTCTGGGGAAAGAAACTGATTTAAAACAAATTTATACATTGTAAATCCTCCTTAGTTTGTAGAAAATTAAATTGATTCAGGTAAAGACTATATTACTACTTAACCTTTTACTTTAGATTGTTATTAAACATATTAGGAATGGATAAAAATCTCAGAGCATGATTATGAGTATTTTAAAGTTTATTCTGATTTCTATTATATTTTCTAGAAATTTCCAGAGTTTGATGACTAAGACTGTATGTCCAAGCTTTTGAGGTGATTCAGCATAATTAGCTGTTACAAAAGAGGAAATAAATATATAACATGTTGTAAGGATTATAGAAATTCCAGTGAAATGTTCGAAATACTATAAAATAAAAATATAATACTTTGTTTTAAGGTATGCTAAGTCCAATATATTACCTACAACATATATGTGTACTTATAATATTATAGTATTCATTTAAATCTAAGTTAAATTTAAGTTATTCATTTATAAATTTGGGGGAAAATTAACCTCTAGTCAATGACTGTAAATTCCCATTAGTATGTAAACAGGAAAATCCCTATCTCTATCTTGGGACATACCCAACGTTGCGGTCTCAGGGAACTTTCCCGCCGCAGAACTTCGCCAATTTTGGGTTTATCCTGTGAAAAAGCTGTGCAAGGAAGTGATTGAATTGTTGGCTATTGGGGGTTAGTCCTAGCAGCTGATGGTGGCCAAAACTCGTTTCGAACTGAGGAATTTCCCCGTCGAACGACGGAGGGATTCGGAGCCCGATTCTGATGCGGACTCGCACAACCCACGCAAAGTTGGGTGCCGCAAATCATATGGGAGGCGGCAGGTGGCAAGTGGGAAATGTGAGATGGAAAATGGGAAAAATGGGAGTCGGCGATGCCGGTAAAGGTGCGCTGTGCGCAGGAGCAGGCGCTCGAGAGCAAGAAGACTCTCTCCGTGCTCTGTTCTTCGGGACTTCGGGAAAAACTCTACACAAGAGGCAGGTTGAAAACAAGTGGTTGAGCGGGCAGAGTGCTCAGTACTGAGCGAACTGCCGTTTCGAGCTCGAGTTTTCCCGCTGACTGAGAGCAGAAGCTGTAGCTGAAGAGCTGAAGCCCCCGAGCTGAAGAGGAAGCAGCAGAGCAGCAGCAGCAGCAGCAGCAGAAGCAGCAGCAGCCGCAGGAGCAGCAGCAGGAGCAGGAGCTGGCGAAAGCGGGAGAAAGGCGAAAGGCGAAAGGCGAAAGGAGAAAGGAGCAGAGCGAGACCGAGAGAGAGCGAAACGAACAGCAGCCGAGAAGTGAAATTCGAGGCAGGGGGAGTGAGTGACTGAGTGTCCTGTGTGCGTGTGTGTGTGTGTGTGCGAGAAGCATAAAGTGGAAATACGAAACGCCTTGAGGAGCGGCAGCGACGCCGACCGCGGCAGAGGGACACGCGTCAGGCGGCCAAGCAAAAGGCAGACAAACAGGCGAATCCTGCTGAGACGATACGACGAGTCCTTGCTCGTCGGTTCAAACGTGCGGAACACTCTACTGGAGGCAGCCCGAAAAAAACACACACAAAAAAGGAGGAAATCTATTCCACAAAAACACACCAACTCACACTTCACACACAACAAGGAAAGTTTTCACCACAAAACAAACAGAAACATCCGAGAAAAATAGCTTAAACAATAATTAAAACCAAAGGATAAAAACCAGAAACGATTTTCGAAAAAGTATTCCAAAAAATATTCCAACAAATATTCCTATCCTCAAACCCCAGTGCAAGTGGAGAGCGTGCTAAAGTTATCCAACAAAATAAGAAAAACAAATGAAAACCAGTTCCAGTTAATTGTTTTCCCTCAATTGATGGCTAACTCTGTGAATTTTAATTAATATACAACAACAAGTAATTTATATATGAGAAACCAAATCGAAAACAAAGTGCCGCAAGCTGAGAGCGCTAAACACACGAAATAAGTGCTAAAAGTTCCTTACAAAAAATATTAATTAAAGAATAATAATAACGCAAGAAAGCGGAAGCGAAAGCAAAAGTTATTGTTACAACTACTAATAAAATATACAAATTATACAACATCAATTTTCTTTGCATTTTAAACGAAAACGAAAAACGAAATAAAATAAAATACAAAAGCGAGGAAGCAAAGCGAAATAAAGCTGAGAAACCCAAGTGCCGTGGAAAACCAACACTCAAGCCTACGAGAAACTCAAGCTAATGACTAACCAGAAAATCCGGGGATACAGTGGCAATAAGTAGGGGAATCAAAATCAAAAAATAACGGATAACGAATAACGGATAGATATCTGGAGAGCCGACGGGAGACAGCAACTAGTTGTTAGACTAACCTGACTAGTGAAGGGTCGACGACAGAGGCCAACAAGGTTCAAACTCCGGTTGCAACTCCAACTCCAACTCCACCTTGGAGTTGCTACTCTCCAGCTACTCCCCGGGAGAAGTAGACAATTGATTATTGATTTTGTCTAAAGGCAGAGCAGAGCGGACAAGCAGCAAAGAACTTCACAGCTTAACGCAAAACAAACTTGGCAGCGGGGCAACTCAGGGCGAAAGGCGACGAAAGGCGGAAGAACACGTTGAAAGGGGCCGGAAAAACAGTTGGAAAAAAACTCGGAATACTCCGGAGTTGGCCGTCAGTGTTGTGCAATGCCAGGCTCAGGCCGGCACAGTGTTGGTCAGCGGCGTGGCGCCTGAAGACCCACAAAAGCTGTGTGGCAATAAGAGCTTCTTAGGCAAAAACAGAGCAACGACAGCTATCCAGTCTCGAGCGCGGGACAAGCCCTCACCTGCCTCACCTGCCCCACCACCACCACCACCACCACTACCACCTAACACCTATACCCTACCCCCAGATCCCCAGAGCCGCCAAGATAAGCCGCCTAGTCGAGAAGCTGCGCCAGACCAACAAACGCAGGATGTTCAGCTCGCTGGCCCAGACGCTCCTCTGCGTCCTGCTCGTCCAGAGCGGCCTCTACGCCCTCCACCTGAGCGGGGGCAATGGCAACGGCAACGGCAACAGCGGAGACAAGTCCCTGGGCGAGGCCAAGTCTGCTGTCCTGCAGGGCCTCCAGTCGTCGCCCAGCCAGCCGATCGGACCCTCGCCGGGAGCCACTGGAGCCTGGCAGACGGCGCCGTCGCAGCAGCAGCAGCACCAGCAGCATCCGGGCGGATCTCCGCCGGGCGGCGGATCCTCGCGTGGCCCGGCCCATCGATCCGCCGCAGCGGCCGCCTTTGATGCCACCACCGTGCGGCTGAATAAGGAGATCGCCGACATGGCCCAGCTGGAGCGCGAGCGCCTCATGATCCTGGCCCGCGAAAAGCAGACGGCGGAGAGCCAGGGCAACGGCAACCATCGCGGCCGTCCCTTCATCGCCGGCCGCATCCAGATGCAGCCCAGCGAGGAGCTGGACGTGGGCGACTACCCGGCCCTGCTGCAGCAGGCCGCTCGCGGCTACATCTTCGGCAATGTCCAGAAGCAGCCGCCCAGTCCGCTCAATCTGGAGGAGGACTACGAGCAGCTGCGGGAGCTGGAGCACAGGCCCGTCAAGTACTATGGCCGGGTGGTGCAGCCAGCTGAAAGGGAGGAGGAGCAGCAGCCAGAGGCTCTCTACGAGCCGATGCACTCCTTCGGCGACTTCGATGACTTCTCGGAGCTCGAACAGGAGCCGGATCCGCCCCATCTGGGCGAGGACGAGCTGCTCCGCGAACTGGACGCCTACCAGTACCACGGGCTGGAGGAGGAGCCCCTGCCCGAGAATCCCTATCGCACGCTGGAGCAGCTGGAGCTGGCTGCCCCCGACTCGCTGCAGCAGCTCTTCGAGCAGGAGCAGGAGCAACGGGATGCCCCCATGAAGGTGATGCACTCCGGCAAGACCCACAACAATCCGGGCGGCTACAACATACGGACCCAGCAGAAGTGGGCCAGGAAGCGCAACGGACAGGGACTGGTCAATCACAGTTCCGGAGCGGAGAAGCAGCTGCAGCGCCAGATCTTCGCTCAGCACTTCAAGCCGCAACGCAATAGTGGCAAGCTCTCGCTGTCGGCCAACTCGGAGGCCACGGCCAGCAAGCACCTGAAGCCCTCAAGTCGCACCGGCTCCAAGGATACCGAGAAGCCCCTCAACGAGCTGGGAGGCAGTGCTTCTGCCTCCGCTGCCAGCAAGCAGGCAGGCGGCGAGGGACAGCAGAAGCAGCAGCAGCAGGGAGCGGAGCAGCAGGCGCAGGATAAGAAGGATCCTAGCCACAAGAGATCCGGTGGCGGCGGCGGAGCGGTGGGATCCCCAATGACCCACAGCATAGCCAGCCAGCTGATGCTGCGCTCCGCCCGCGGTCAACGGCAGTACGATGTGCCACAAATCGGTGAGTTGCCCCTACTCTACTCTACTTATTTATAAACACTATATCCAATACCTGGGGGGTTGCCATGGGAAAGAGGGCAATCGATCGAAGCAATCAAGCCTAGTGGGGTTCACCTGGGCACCTGTGACCTTTGGCCATTATCTGCCGACAGAACTGGACTGTCTGCCAATCAAACCTCCACTTAACTCGGGGTTTAACTCCCAAAAGGGCTTAGGGACTCGGTTTATTCAGTAGATATGGGTTCCCAATGAAACCCCTGAGAGGAAAACAGATTAATTTCATTCTTTATCGCAAAATATGACTCTCCAAGCTCTATTTCAATTATATTTCAAAAGGATAATATCTATAATAAGAGAGATCTTATTTTGTTCAGAGTTCTTTGTTGGAAGACTTCCTTAACATTAACCAAGCTTAGGGACTCGATTTATTCAGTAGATATGGGTTCCCAATGAATCCTCCGAGAGGAAAACAGATTAATTTCATTCTTTATCGCTAAATATGACTCTCCAGGCTCTATTTCAATTATATTTCAAAAGGAAAGGATAATATTTATGATAGGAGAGATCTAATTTTGATCAGAGTTCTTTGCTGGAAGACTTCCCTAAAAGTAACCAAGTTTAGACTGTTTCCAAAGTCACTCTGAAGGCCAGTGTATCCTAATTACCTCGAAAAATAATAAGAGAACATTAATTTACAAATGCGTGTCGGGGGGTTAGGGAAAGCCAACATTTGCCACCAAACAGTGGCGGTCAATATCTTTCCAATATCTGTGCGTTTCATGTCGCCTTAATATAGTTCATGTTGAGTCGAGCCGAATTGAATCGACTTGAATCGAATCGAATCGAGTGGAGCGGAACCCGCGCTTGACCCCTTGGCATACCTATTTTTGGGGTCGAAGTCCCCGGCCCCCGGGCCCCGAACCGCGCCAAGCCGACCGACCGGGGTCTCCAAGGACACGTTATAATCGCTCTATTTCCGTCCTTATTTCTTCTGCGGCGGTTATAAGCGCGTACAGCAATTTATTACGTCCGTTCCTGTTATTCTTGGTGAACTCCTGCATATTTTATGATCCAAGGCGGCGGCACTGCTCGACTGACTGCCGGCAATTTAATCCTTTTAGCCGCCGCGGCAAGTGGGCGGCCGGCCGGCTCATCAATCATCAATCAGCCAGCGTTTAATAGATTGTCACTAAATTGTCATTTGTCAACAATGGCCGCCAACACGGCAAAGTTTTTGCAGCTTTTTGTCGGCTATTTTCGGTAGTTTGGCCAACTTTTCAGTCTCTTATTTTTGGCCATTGCATTTAGCAAATTAGTCGGAGCAGCAGGACTTGGAGGATTGGAATAGGAAGTGAAGGAGGAGCAGGAGCAGGAGTAGGAGGCTGGACTGGAAGTTCGTCCTTGGCTTTCCCCCATTTGGGCCGTTGTTAATCACTTGGCTGGCTAAATTACTTTACAACAAGTTTTGATGGTCGTCATGAATACAGAATACGCTTAGAGAAAGTTGGAGCGGCAGCGGAAGGGATCTGGCCTGGTCTGGGGACTGGCCTGGACTGGTCTGGTCCCGACTGACAATCAATTTTAATTTTTAATTAACACTTTCAAGTTTAATGGCGACATTGTTATGGCCGTGAGCTAAATGCGATTTCATTGCTCCGCAGGACACCAGCAGGGAGGAGTTCCACAGAAAAGGGGGTCGGTCGGGTGGCAGTTTCAATGCCAGTTGGAGTTACCGAGAATCCTTGGCTCGAAAATATCCAAAATTCTGCTTTTGCAATTTGATATTCTGTTCAATTTGCTGCGGCCATTAGTTGCAGACATTTATAATTAATTCGAGCATTAAATTCGATATTTCTGCTCGAGGGGAACTCGATATAAAGCGGATTTATTCAAAATATCTTAATCACTGGAAAAACATACACTACATATTGCTGGATATTGTATTACAGTCTTTATTTTATAAGACCTTATTTCTCAGGAAAAGCCAACGATTGGAATGTGTTTATTCAGTTTGGAAAAGCTTTTGAATTCATTTATATCTTGACACTTAATTTGAACAGTTTTCCTTGCCCTTTTGTCTTTCCATATTTCTTTGTTCTCTTAATAAATTAAAGTTATTTTCCATTCACTTCTCATCTACACAAGAACCCCAGAGCTACAATGTGAAGTTTTCCCCCAAGCAAATTAGCCAATTAAATTAAATTGGATTAGTTGAGCTGTGCGCTACCTTTTCTTCCTGGCTTTTCAGCTTTCCCCTTTTCCCCGATTTCCCTTTCTAAGTTTTCCATCCTAACCCGAAAATGATTTCGCAAGGTTTCTCAGACTGAGAGATGCTGCGAAAATTCAATATGAGAAGACAATCCATGAATTTTCATTTTATGCGCATGTTTGCACAAGTTTCCTCATTGTTGTGGCCGTCACCCTCCCCGTGATTTTTCCCATTCGGAGTGCTGTCCTCCGCCTTTCCCACAACTTTTCCCCCGCCAGACCGCCAGAGTGTGTGTGTGTTTGTTTATTTCCGTATAACGTCATCGAGTGCCAGCTGTGAAAACGTCAACGCTTTGCCACCCGTCGTCGTCCTCGTCGTCGTCGTCGTCCCGCTCCGCACTTCACACTTCGCTGGTAGTTGGGAAAAATACAATTGCTCCTCTAAGTGTTTATCCTGGAAAACGATTATCGTGAGAGCCGCACACATGTGGTTAAAAAAGGACATGGAAACGGTAGCGCGGTGATTTGGGCAGCACATGAATAGATTCGCTTAAAAATACAAAAATAACATTAAGGGAAGAATAGCGAATTAATATTGCATACAATTTTTAATGACTTAAAGTACATATATTGTGTAGACCCCATTAAAAGCCATTTCGTTTGAGGTCTCTGTTGACCGAAAAGTTCGCTGCTGGGCCAGATAAATAAAATGAAATAAAAGGTTCCCAAAAAAAAAAACTTGAAAGAGCCGTCATGCATTTTCCCGGGAATCCTGCGGCTGCTTTTACAACTTGACATCATTAAAACGCGTTGACAATTTACGATCCTGCTGGTCCGGTTTCCAACTAATTTAGTAACAACACTCCGGGGGTCCAGGGCAACCGGACAGGACGCCTCCGTTTGACAAGTCCTTGCTCCCACGCCCATATCCTGTGCGTGTCTGCGCCCTTGGTACTCACACTCGCGCACTTTCATGTCCTGGCGGTTGATTTAATTTGTAATTTGAGGCTTGCCCGGTCCTCAAGTGGCCACTTGGCGGCGGGAAGATCATCGATTTGTGAGGACCTTCCTCATCGAGTCCCCGCCTTCCCGCTCCCGCTCCCGTCAAATATTACGCAAATTAGTTGGAAATGGATATTGGAGATGCGTCTATCAGTCAGTCTGTCAGCGGTCCTTCGTCCTGTTCGGTCCTGCCTCTCCCGCTCTCCGCTCTCCGCTCTCCGCTCTCCCATTTTCCGCGTCATGTGCGTGGGCGGCCGCACTGCAGCGACCGAGCGGATGGAAAGTTTCACCACAGCGACAGGTTGTCTGCCGCAACTTGTGTGTTCCTCCTGCCTCCTGCCTCTGGTCCTTGCTCCTGCTACTGCTCCTGCCTAGTCTCCTTCCCCGAGTGTGTGCCTCAATAATCGGGTATGGATATGCAAATGCCACTTGAAGAGGAGCGACAGATCGGACAAATTGTCAGCTAGGGGCTTATGCTTACAGATTGCTCCCTAGCAGACCTATGCTTTTGTTGAGTTTTGAAGTTTGGAAAGTCCTTAGAAACAAGAGATTATTTGCGAGTACTTTATGCCTTTAAAGGACCTTCCGAAATGTCATACTTTCAGCCAACACTAATGACATTGCCCCTTGACCTACAAAAGATGCGTAACAACAAAAAATATGTGTATATATATTCCTTTTTATATTCTCACATCAATGCCAATGGCAGACTGACACTTTTGGCCTTTTCTGGAGGCGCCTAAAATATTCTCGCCGTCACTTGCCCTCTTTTCTGTTTTGTTCTCCATGGGGAATGTGGGGAGGTCCTGCAGCCAAAAATCCACACCCATGACCCAGGGCTAATTAGGAGGCAAGGCCCAATTTGCATTGCAGGCGGCTCGGCGCTCGGCGCTCGGCGGCCAAATGAACTGGAAGCAATGACGCCCCACGTCACGCCCACACACTGAATTTGTTAATGAGGTGGACACTGCTTCGGCCCGGCCCGGTTCGGGCCGTGCCGGCAAATTAGCCTTTTGACTTAATGCACACTGGCCAAAAATAAACAGAAACGTGCTGGAAATGGCGAGTACATGAATCAATAAACGGTGACATCATCATCATATCCGTCGTCCTAGCCAGCATCCAGCCAGGCAGCCAGCCAGCCAGCCAGTCAGTTAGTCAGTCAGTCGGAGGGGCTTTATAGCATATAGCCAGGACCTCCTCCTCTTTCATGCATATATAATTATGGCACACGACAACACACACAACAACAACGGCAGGAGGGACTGTGGGGGAAATATTTACATTAGCGTGCCCAGGATCTGGTTAGTGGGGGCCAAAGGACGCGGCCATTGAGCAGGCCAATTGTCTGGGTGTTGGTGCGAGTGTGCGAGTGTGCGAGTGTGCGGCTCATTCAGCCAGTTTGACGACAGCAGCTACCCGAGAGCAGGCCAAAGTTTTGCTTTCTTCTTGCGTCACAGAGAGCGTCGTCCGTCTGGGAAGCCAGAGATTGACATACTTATGCCGCCGAGAAGAGATGTACGCCACATAAATCTGGACAAAATGGCTATGTGGCTATGTGGCTATGAATAAGCACGGCCTGCGAGCACTGCATAAATATCAACTACGGACCAATAATGAACCACACCATCTCAAAGGCGGAGATTTTGGCCGAAAATCTATAATAAGACACTGGAGACTCGCATCGAGTATATCCTTTTTGGCCAGCCAGCTCTTAGTCATCCGTAATGAAGAGCGAGGAGAAGGGGAGAGCAGAAGGGAAAGCCAGAAAAACTCTTCGGCAAATAAATGTGGCTGAGTAATCGGGCGGGCGAGTGTGTGTGTGTGCTAGAATTTTTTAGTCAATGAAGCGTCAAGGACTTTTTGCTTATGATATATTTACCCAAGGGAGGCCAGGAGAGAGCCAGAGAGAGCGAATCCTTAGCCACAAAAGATGATGCAATGCAATCAAGGGGCGGCAGGAGCAGGGAGCAGGGAGCAGCAGGGCATAGTAGGTATCCATCCTCCTGGCTGGTATCCTCTCATCTCGTGCCTAATGAGTTGTGAGCTGACGCGGAATTTATGAATGAATTGCGGAATATGTAGTAGAGCAGGACAGGCACAGGCCCAGACAGACAGGCAGGCAGGCAGGCGGGCAGGCAGTCAGGGGTAGACAGCGGGCGAGAAGGATAACGAAGGCAGTTCCTTAATTCATCAAGCCACTCTCCTCGCAGGGTCCTTTGACATTGTTTCAGCTCAAAGTGAGCGTAAAATTAACCAAGTGTTAGCAGCTTTCCGTAATTAGCCTGCTTTGCATATGAATAATGGATTATTTATTGGCTGTACTGGGACGTCTCTATAGATCTAGAGACTAGATTAGGTCCTAGTAAGTGTGATTTTATTATATTATTTGTATTAAGTTACATGTTTTAACAAGTATAGTAGCCTTGCCTTGATATTTATTCAGAAAATCCCAGCATAATGTCATTAATTCCCCTGCTTGACAAAGAAAAATTACATGAATACTGAATACGCAAATTGCATTTTAATAAAACAATATTTATTTGTACATCGATCCGCTTGGCTTAATTGATACCGTAAAGCCTGAGAGTTCAAATTGCTGGGCCCATCGTCACGTCGCCAATGGCATATGACGCATAATGACAGCCATCTGAACATGAACCTGAACCTGAGAACCTGAAACTGAATTCCGCGTGGGCCTTGGATAAGTGGAAGAAGCAATAAATGCTGACGGCAGTGGGCTGGCAGGGGAATGAAAATTGGGAGGAGGGCGAATACTTGATTCTAAATATCACAAGTGTTCGCTCATATCATCCTCTATTTATAATATATTTATTTGCCAAATGTGAAGTGTGTGACGTAAACTTTTGTCTGACTTGGGGACTTCGCCAGCCTGGCTGGGTGAGGTATATGTTCGTCACAGAGTCGGGTTTATTCCAAGCCCTCGGAGCAGCAGAACCGCCAAAAGAGTTGACCTCCGAGGACTCTGGACTACGCAGATACGCAGTCAGCCGTGTCCTTGAACCAGTCGATGGGGAGTGGGTCCTGGGACTCAAAAAAGAAACCAAAAACAATTGCGGGGATAGAAATCTAGCTGGCAGTCTGGCAGCGGGCTCTAGAGCGCACACACAGCAATGACATATGCTGCCAGTTTTGGATGGGGCCCAGATTGAGGCATGGGGCAAGTGGATGTTCCATGTGCGTCACAGGTCATGGAAATCAAACGCAATAAAAAACCACACAGGCCGGCCGACAGCAGTGAAAACTGGAGCGAGTGCTAGTAGTCTGTGGTGTGTGGTGTGTCCTGGGAGTGTCAGGACTATAGCCAAGTGCATAGTCATGCTAATGCAAATTAAGGCTTATTTAAGGCGACAGCATCAGAGCCTAGTTTAAGGCGCTGGCTGCATCACTTCAGCCTGTCGCGTGCATGGCAGAACTAAAAACTGAAATTAAAAAAAGAGTGAAACAGAGTGGTGAGCACTGGAAAAGTAGCAAAGAAAGCCGAGGGCTCTTGGCCATGTCGGGGGATTGGGGTTAGAGGTGGCCGGGGAAGCCGGGGAAGCCGGGTGTGCTGCCTACTTAAAGGCTTCCGGGCCGGCAACTCGCAGCAGCCGTGCATAATGAGGCTCTGGCACTCACACAGCTGCATGCATAATTTAGCAGGAGCCGCAGGAGCAGCAGGAGCGGCAGGACGAGCTGGAAGGGTTCCGGGTATGCTGACGGGGGTGCAGACCCTGGGACCCCACATAGCTCGGGTTCCCCGGAGAAAGTCGGGGGCTTTCTTCCCAAAACCAAAGGCTGACCTTTTCCCAAGTCGAATCGATCTAGCCCTGGCCCCCCAATTCCTGCATAATCATCGTCATCGCCATGTAATAAGCGGAGTGGCTCGGCTTCGGCCCAAATTATACAATATTTATGCCGCTCTCTCTCAGCTTATTTTAATTTGTAAGCACTTTATGTGAAAGACACAAAGAAATGGAATTATTTCTGCCCCTGCCATCCAGCAGCACATACGCACCCATTTCAATCAATCATTGGCTTCGGATGCTCTCATACTCGCCACGAATATTTATGCTTCTTTCCTTAAAAGCACTGGGAGAAAATGTACTAAACAGGATTAAGGAATCTACGAAATTAAATTAGTTTACACTTGTTTTAAATCAGAAGCTTTATAGTCATCATCAGATACAATATGTTGCATAATTTAGACACTAAGAGAACTTTCTTAGATATGCCGAATTCGAGAAGTGAGTGTCCCCTTGAGGTCCTGAAATTCCTCAGCTGTTTCCTTCAGTGCAGAACCATTCAGTATCCGCAAGTGGCAGAGGGCAAAGCAAACAGTTGTCGAAAAACTCGGGACTGAGCAGAACTGAAAATAGCCAGGTGAGAAGTGAAAGTGGAGCTGGGGCCTGGGAAATGGGAAATGGGAAATGCCAGACCAACACTTGTTGCCCGCCGCAGACCCAGGGCAAACAAGGAGCCACACCTGTCATAGCAGAGGATATGCCAGGAGATAGGAAAAGCAGGAAAACTGGAGAGGAAAAGCTGTGGGGTCTGCGTTCCGTGCGTGCCAATCAGGGGACTTGCTTCCTTGCCTTGCTGAGGCCGGGCGGGCAAATTAAATTGACCTTTGGCAGTGGACAAATAAATGCTGCAAAAATCGAAGGATTCGCTAACGAACTCCACCCGGTCGCTGGCGAGATCCCTGCCTCAGCTCGAATAAATCCAGCCCGGGGCATAATCCAGACCACAGCAATGTCTAGCGCCTCCTTGCCTGCCCTGTGCCCTGCGTCCTGCGTCCTGCGGCCTGCGGCTTAGAGCCGGCGAATAAACGTCAAGCTATGTCACCGCCCGGGATCCCAGGCCCTGAACAGCTAACTGCGAACAGCGAACAGCGGGCTTTAGTTGAAATTGACAGCTGGTTTGCAATTAAATAAGATTTATATTCCGGCCGAGAAGTCGCTTCTGCCATCTCAATCTCGGTCTGAATCCTTGGATGGATGCGGCTGCTGGCTGCCGGCTGCCTGGATAGTGGAAGTTTCTGCATTAATATGCCAGTAGGTGACTCCACCAAGTGACCTCGGGCTGTCAATTCGGGTCGTGTGCGTAGACCAAATATAGCCACGAACTTTGCTAATGGATGCACACCATGTCAAATTGAATTTATTTCCAGCCCCAAGAATAATACGCCCGAAGATTTCTCATGTTTAATTTATTGTCTGTCCTTGTCGCTTTGCTCTGAACTCACACACAGGTGAGCTGACAAAAGACTTGCTGATTCGGCTTCTAACCGTTTGGAAGAAAGACTTTGTGTCTGTCCTCGGTCTTTTTAAAACAGAGCAGGATTCCAGTCCTCCAGTCCAATGGCTCCTCTTGGCTGAGCAAACACTCGGAGCTCCCTGGTAGCAATGTGTCCACATACGACATGTTCTACATCCCAGCCAGAAACGGCAGCACTCTCCTGGCCCCGGTTTTAGCCTTCTTTGTGGCTGTATTTATATCGCTGTAGCGCCCAGAGCCATGCACCATTATCTAAATGGCACAAAATAAGCAAAAGGAGAAGGTCGGCTGGTTATACACAGCAGAAAATACCTCCAAAGGGTATTATTAAATAGGGATTCTTTATCTGTTATAATATATGAACTACATTGCGTATACTTAATTAAATATTGCGTATACTTTATTAAAAAAGAGTTTACATAATTTTTTTTAAAGATTTCTATATGAAGTTTCCTGCCGGAAAAGCCGCTTCTGTTGAACCTAAACGATGTATTTTGTATTCTAGGCAAGATTTAAAGCTTCTAAGTCTCCCTTCCTTAACTTACAGTAACTAGTTTGTAAAATAAATGGGCGAACCATCACATGATTATTGTCTTTGGCCTAAAATAAGCAATTTCTCCAAGTGTGCCCTGGTAATGAGGTCACTGAAGTGCTGCTACGCACTTTCCTTGATACACTCGGCAGACATAGACTTGTTACATAATTCAATTTGCGCGACACTAGCTAAATAATTTATTCTGGGTCGGCAAGTGACGTGGCCAATTCGATAACGATTCGGAATCGAATTTGGGCATCGGACGGAGTCCGTTCCGAGGAGGCCTGGAAAATCACCGGGACAGAGGGACGGACCTACGGCCAGACGGACGCCCACTCATTCGGGCTCTGGCAGTGGCATTGTTTTCCAATCAAAAACTAAACAAAACGCAAACACAAGACCCAAACACTTGAGCCACTGCGTAAGCCATAAACAAACACGGCAGAATGACAATGTGAATGGGTTTGGCCAGTAGGAAGGGCGGGAATGGGGGTACGTATGGCAGTGGCAGGGGGATTGGGTAGGGGTAGGGGTCCAGGAGCGGGTCTTGGCCTGGCTGTGACAGTGGCCACAATGCGAGAGCTGCCAGAAAAACAAAAGCCAGCCGGGGAATGGCCAGGATCGGAGAGGAGAGGAGCGGAGCGGAGCAGAGCCGTTGTCCATGAATGGACACGGCTCAGGGGGGACAAAGGAGCAGGGGTCTGTGAATGGAGCCAGGCGTGGGACATTTGAATCCTGCCAGGACTCAACCATCTTGGCAGTGATTTGGGAAGTTGGGGAGTTGTGCTGAGGAGAACATTAAATTTGTTTCGTTTAATTGCTTAATTTCGAGGGCCTGACACTCGCTATTAAATTCCTAATTGAGTTATCGGGTTAAAATGTTAATATTCAATTTGAATCTAGTTAATTATGGCTCTTCACATCCGTCATTCGATTCGCCACAATTTAATTGCTGCATTAATCCATTGCACTTATTGATATATACGTATTCAGGATAATTGATAGCTTAATTTAGTCTCCGTTTCAGTTATTTGTTGAGCTCTTCAATTTGAGTGCATTATTTATATATATTTAATTGGTTAGCGAGGCTCTGGGATATTAATTTGAAGTCCTAAGTCGTTTTAAATTCATACATTATATATTTAAAGGCCGAATTTGTGCTTAAATTAGCTTTATTTATTTATTTGTTATGCGTTTTCACCAATCGCCTGCTCCCAGTCACCGTTTCAGTCACAGTGCCCATCACTGGCTGCATGGCTTTGGCCTATTTCAGGCGGTTAGCATCTTGTTTACCCATTTGCAACGCTTGACAGTTTTCTAAAATATGCCAAGGCAGGCGGCGGGCGGCTGACGGGGTCTAAATCCAGCTAAGGTCAGAGTTCAAATTGAGTTTGGCCAGGAAATTAAATGGGGGCGGGCGGTGTGGATGTTAGGCTTTCAGGCAGGAAGGCTCCCAAGGATGGCAGGATGGCAGGATGGCAGGATGGCTGGCAGGCTAATGAAAAGCCCTGCGCCTGCTTTTGACTGCGTTTAACGGACACTTGGCCGTGCGTTGGGGTTGCTGTCTCCCTGGCCCTGCTCCCCGGTGTCTCCAGGCTGCCAGGACATCCCTCGTCGTTTAGGCCACCCTTTCGTGCGCAGTCCCCCGGCGAAAGGAAAGGAAGCCTGCACTTGTCTGCTGCACTTGCCATCCTCCGGCGCCCCCTCCGCCTGGCTATTAATATTGCCAAAGGTGCGCACTCTTTGGTACTTAAGTGGCTGCCGTCTGGGAACTGTCACCGGGGTCGACTGCTCTTCCCGAGCCATGCACCGAGCTCCCCCTCTTGGCATTGTGTCTTTTGACAGTTGACGTCTTGGCCCAGCCAGCCCCTAACCCTGCCCCAAACTCACCTTTGTTTCGACCCTTCGAAGGGGGACGTGAAGAGTCCAAGGCTGAGACCTGGCCGAGTGCTAGGGGATGTCGCGCGGAAATTAAGTAACTAAGTAGAGCCGAGGATTCCGCTTTTCGGGGGATCGGAGCATAATCAAAACTTTTCATTACGCCCCGGCCCCTAGAAGTGCGAGTGGAGAGAGCATATTTCACAATAAAAACTCTCTGGCCATCGTAAATATAAATAAAGGCATTAAGCGTGGCGCAGAGCGAACAAAAAATGAGGACAGGTACGCAACTTACCTGGGGAATGGAGAAAAAAAGGAAAAGTTTTATTGTCATAGCGGCCAAACAAGGCATAAACTTGCCTTAAAAGTTTAAGCGGCCTTCGCCGGCTTCGCCAGCTCCCAGGACCTCCTGCCCGAAGGAGGTCCTGCCAGCCAGGCTTACCTGCCGCTGCGTACATTCCAGTGCCTATTTTTAGCCACTCGTGGAGATGCGGCGCAGAAACTTTCTACTCCGGTCCGAAGCCTGAAAAAATGTGCGCAAAATTACAGTGCAACTTTTCGAGCAGCCAGCAGCAGCAGCTACAACAATTTTAATGAAACTTTTCTCGGCTACAGCTACACAAAAAGAAACTAAGAGCCAGTATACTGGGCAGAGAAATAACATAATTTTATTAAACTTTCCTCCGCTTTCTGGAATCAAGAAGAGCCATCTCACTATAATTCCCCAAAATGTATACAGTGCAGTACCCTTCACCAGAAATGTGATTAAATTTGGCACAAAGCTCTCACCCGACTCGATTTAAAGGCCTTTTCTTGGAGTGTACAGCTCGTGCTCATTGTTCACCTGGTTGTCAGTGAGGCAAGGCGTTGTCTTGGTGCTAATGAAAAGTCAGGAGCTAAGCGGACTACGTGCCCAGCAGCGGGCATCACCCAAAAATAATATTAATAATGTTGCGAGGAGAGCCGGAAGAGATGAGGTCAAAGGAGGGTATATGCCAAGTAAGCTGAGAGAACTGGCCCAACTTTTCGTGGAAAGTACGATATCTGTTTGGCTTTTCCCTTTCCACAGCCGGCAGGAGGAGCTTGGCCGAAATTCAGAACTCCCAGAAACCCCGGGCGCAGCAGCACTAAAAATGTCAAAAGTTATAAATAATTTTCCATATAGAAAAGTGATATGTTCAAAACATGTTGTCAGTGCACCGCAGAGTCCGAGCCATGTGGCCGCCAGGACGCAGGACGCAGGACGTGGAACGCAGAACCCTATCCTTTCGAGATTCCTGTCCCAGTTTGCAATTTGCGAAAAATTGCCAAAGCAAAAAACTTCAAAGTAAACAAACAAACACATCACCAGCTGCCAGCCAAGGGAGGGCACGGAGTCGGGAGTCGGGAAGAGTCGGGAAGCGTCGGGAGCAGTCAGGAGCAGTCAGGAGCTGGGAGTGGCGGAATCCGGGATCCGGCTTCCACGAGTTATGTTGATTTGCACATGTTTATGTCCAGTTAGACGCACCTGCCGGAGCGGGCCGGGGCGGGCCGAGGGAACCAAGAAACCAAGGAGGGGCTTGTTTTGCCGCATGAGTTTTTGGCACAGCCAAAGGAAGACAGGACGAGGACGAGGAGCGACATGAAATTTTTATGGCCAGCAGTGCCAGGAAAACAATTGCGAAAAGTAGTTTTAGCCAATGCGTCGGACACGTACCAAACAGGAATGCTTACCCCGGGAAATTAGAGCGAAGTGCCGTCGCCCGACCAAGTCCGGATATAAGCGCCAAGTGTATTTAGACTTTTGTATAAATAACTTGAGACTCTCGGCTCTCGGCTCTCGGCGGGGCAAGGCAATTTAAATTATTGAGCGGCATTGATTGGCGCCGCGGAGTCCAGGGGCCAAGGGCCGCGCAGGACCCAGGCGGGTGCAGCTGACGCAAATGCCGCGGGGAGGATAATCATCATTAAAGCCACCGCAGGCCCAAAATTATAACCATTACGTTTATAAATAAAATGTGGCGACGGGTCGGGCCTCCAGCCATACTCCATAGTCCATCGACTCGAAAAAAAACCAAAAAAAAACCAAAAAAAAAAGGAAAGCTCGAGGGGGCGTGGCCGGCACTTGCCAGCACACCACCACTCGCCTGTAATTACTTTGATTTGCACCAAGGCAACTGGCTTTCGGCCGGGAAATTGCACGATCTCGAGTCCTGAATTTAATTTGCAGCTGCCGGCACTGAGCAGACCTCGAAGAATAGACAATTTTCGGTTCATTTCCATGACGGCCAGAGACGCCCCACTGGCCTTTCCCTGTCTGCTGCTCTGTGTGCGGTGGGGATGGCTGCTGACGTCACGGACAGACGGCCTTGAGGAGTAGGCACTGGGTTTTTGAGGTCTCTGCAATTGCCTGGGTGTGAAATTATGGGTTAAATAACGATTCGGGGCCGGCCACTAGCTTCCCAATTCGTTTTCACAGTCGAGTGCATTGCCGGCAATTAGTAAATTGTTGCCTCTTCCCAGGAGAAGACCGAGAGAGCGCTGGGGGAAGTCATGTCCTAGTGCTTACTCAACCCCCTATTGCTGGCCAGTTCGAGGCTCCTGCTCCTTGGCCACTTGCCTCACCCGTAGCGATTATCTTATCAGCAGCGATTAGACACGCTTGCTCCGTGATTGCGGACTATTAGGATCTAAGCGGATTTCATTGCACCTCCGCTTTATCCGGGCCATATAAGCTCTCGGTTTAATTAGATATTAATTGGTTAAGCCGCAGCCAGGGCTCAACAGGTGCCGCAGAGCCGAAGAAAATTGAAAAACCTTTCCACCCCAAAAGTAAAAAAAAATACAAAAAAGGAGAAAGCACCAAAAACAAGAAATGCCAGCAAAGCTCACCCATTTATTCAAGGCGTCAAGCCAGGCGGAAATGACGACGACGAGGACGACGCGAATGGAGGCGAGGTGGCCTTTTATCCTTCCCATTGTTGCGGAGCGGCAGTTCAAGCCTTCGCGGATGTCAACCGCAACAGAAGGTGCTGTTGCTGCCTCACACTCGAACAGTGCGTTTCATAGCAGAAGTGCTTGGCTTTGATGCTTTATATTATATTTAAGGGGCAACTGGACATGGGCTAAGCAAGGTTTAAACCTAAGAGATTTGGAACCTTTTTGTAAAAGGCTCTGCCTTTGCTTATTGTTCTTTATAGAGCTTTATAGAGGCGTCGCGCACCTTATTCGTGTACTTTGCGTTACCGCGAAATGAATGCCACATGACGTAGACAGAAAAAAAGGCCGAAAATGGGCCCCAGCTTTGTTTCTTCCACATTTCCGCCGCGCATTTTGCCGTGACTTAATTGGTATGCGACTCCCCTCTCTCTCTCTCTCACTCCCTGTCTCGCTCCCATTTGGTGTGTGTATGTGTGGGTGTGTGTATATGCATTATACAAATCCGGGCGCGTTTGACGCTTTTCGACTTTTCTGTGTGCGCCGAGCCTTTTGCCTTTTTCAGCGCCCTTCTCGCGCTGGCTGCGCTTTTATTTAAAATATTTTTTGTCGTGTTGCTTTGTCGCATTTTAATCTGCACAGAGCACGCGATTACCTTCTCCTTTAAGGCCCTAATGTATGTGAGAATTCCGGCAGCAGTCGGGCGATGGTGTGTGTGTGTGTGTGCACTGGGGAATAAACATGGTCTACAGTTGAGTTAAGTTTTTTAAATTTATATAATATTGGAATTGCCCTAAAAAGTATGCAATATAAAAAGGAGGTTCATCTCAGTCAATGAAAATAGCAAGAAATACTTTTGAAATAATATTAAAACAAAAAACAATTCAAAGACCTTGTTTAATCGTTTGCTCTTGATATTGATGATTAATCTCGAATTTAAAAGTGCTTAAGAAGCGTTTCTCTCAGTGCCTGTGTATGTGTATGGGTGGCATTGTCGCTGCTTAACCGCGATTTACATACAAATCGCTGCGTTTTGCTGCCTCTTTTTGTCGGTCGACGTCGACACATACAAAAATAACGCGGCTCTGTTTTATTTTTAACACACCGCCAATTATAAACAATATAAATTTGTACGGGTGTGTGCGTGTGCGGTTGAGGCTAGTGTGTGCCGCCCGTGTTCGTAACTAAGTTTAGTCATTGTTGAAATTAAAATAAAAGGCTGGCCCTGTGGCTGCCACTGGCACTGGCACTGGGGCTGCAACAAAGGCAAGTTAATTTGGCTGCATTCTGTGGCGACTTTCGCGGAAATTTCTGTCCCGTTTTATGCAAACACTTGCCATGCAATTTAAATGCAAATTCGTGAGCCGCACAAAAGTGGCATTTCTTGCCTTAGTTTAGGCCGAAAAATATGCATAGATGTGGGCTATAAATAGCCAACCCTCCGTTAACCGCGCCTTCATTGAGATTGATGATGAGCGATGTATTTGGCTGGAATTCAATTTGATTTCCCATCTGACAAGTTAAGTGGCAGAAAGCTCGCATTTCAATTACGGCCAACTCGAGGGCAGCCATTGCGCAGTCCCATAATTAAGCCCATAAAGCGGGGGGCCAACCGATTTTATTGCGGTTCGAATTTCCAGCCAGGACTCGAGGTCCTGCTAAGCTAAGTTGGTTACCAGCGATTTCTATAAAGGGTAACAATGCAAAAGTGCCCGGGGCCAATGTCATTTTGGCCTAAAATATCAGTTGGTTTAGGCCAGGACGGCGGAGAGGGCGGAGAGGGCGCTCTCAAGTTGAAGGTGCGTCCAGGGGTCAAGCTTCTGCGCCGCGTCCTTGCCCGGGTATCCCTCACATGCCCGGCTACGTGAGCCAAAACAAGGGGCGAAAATAAAAGGTAAACACATAAAAATTTGTTGCTGCGGCCCAAAAAAAAGAGAGAAACAACATTGCGGTTAACGAGCTGAGAGAAAGGGAGAGGGCAGGAGGGGCATTAGCCAGATACTCTGCCGGGCGGTTCGGTTTCAAAAGATCTGCGACCACTGTGCCAAAGGCGACTCAAGGGGTCAGGTGGGCGAGGTCACAGCGGCAAAACAGACACTAAAAGTCACCCGCCGTGAGCCGAGAGCGAGAGCGGGATAGCATGAGTGAGCGAGAGGGATAGAGAGCGAGAGAGACGGAGGACTGAGGCCCAAACACTCGCTTTTGTTGTCATTTGCAGCATGAAAGTATGCTGTATTAAAATTGTAGTGTGCCAATTGTGGGTGTGTGGGTGTGTGTGTGTGCTGGCCTCCCTTTGCCTACACATATACATACCTATATATATGTGGGGTATGTGTATGTGTGTGTGTGCGGCCCAGGCACGTAGCTGTGTGTGCCAGTGTGCTTTGTAATTGGCGTTTTAGGCCTTTGACGTCAAACCCAAATAATAACCGTTCGCACTTTTGTTTGCTCTCTTGCCTTAACACTTTGTGGCCATTGGGACAGCTTTTGTGCGGTTTTATTCCTTTATTTTTTTGCACTGCGCCACTAAAAACACCAACACTCGGCTGACCTTTGACGGGGAAATTAAAATAATTACAATTACAATTTACAATCGGCTCGTCATGAATTAAGGCATTCTCGTGAATTAAGGCACATCATTAATTTATACCCTCGACGAGCACTGATGATGAGACACATTAGGAGTGTTGTTGCCCTGACCTGCCTTCGTCACTCATTTAAAATGTATCTAGGCGAATAAAAGCACTTTGTACTAATTACAGGAGCCGCTCTCTGATGACTCAAATATTCCCTTTATGAATCGGGCCCCAATCGTGCTATATTTAGTTGCCAAACTTTTAATGGCCTTCATTATTCTTGTCGGGCTCGGCATCCGCCTTTAACACTTTTTAATTGCCAATTAAGAAGTTTATTTTTTCTCCTGCGTTTTTTTTTCGACTTTTGCATGGCTCACTGGGAGCCGTCGAGTTTTTTGGCTGGCCAATCGATCGGCTTCGCGCGACATGGAGCCAATTTGATGCGTGAAAGCAAAAGCCAAAGGCAGCATAAAAAAGTAACCAGCACGCGTTAACAAATTCATTTAATTTGGCCAAAACGGGGGCGAAAGAGAGAGGGAGAGAGAGCGAGAGAAAGAGAGGGGCAGGCGCCAACAAAAATATGAGTTTTTATTACTCTTGACGAAATGCGAAAGGAAGCGGGCCAAAGGAGCCAGCGAAAGGAACCTAACGAATGTGAGCACAAACACACAAGTGGGAGGTGTACACCAGTGCTGCCAAAACGGGATAACCCGAGAGCAGGACAGAGGAAAATATTTGCCAATAAAAATAAATATTTCTTAGGAAACTTTTAATCAAATGGTTACCTTCTGTTTTTCTGATGCTTTGCTAATACTTATAATTTAATATAAATATAATAACAGGGGTTTTAACAGAGAAGACATATTATACAGACATCATTTATATAAAGGATATTAAATAAATTATATTATATAAAGATTTATATGAATTTAATGTTGGTTTTAACTCAAATGTATAAATATTAGTTAATACTCCAACAAAAAACGACATCTCTGTCCTTCAAAAGAGACAAGTGAACAGCACTGGCACACACCCACAGGCCCGCACGGATACGCACCAATACACAGGCAGCACACACACAGGGGCTAAAAATAGAAATGCGCCTCCCGGCACTCCCTAAAAAGTGGCAACACAGTGGCAACAGAGACAGCCAACGAAGACAAGACAAGATTACAAATGTGTAAGCAGCAATTCCCCGAAGTTTTCCCGCTCTGCCCCGTCTCTCTCTGCCCGCCACTGCTGGCTCTCGTTCTCCGTCCCTTTCTCGTTGCCGGAGAACAGACGTCGCATATTAAACTGTTGATGGTTTGTTGCTTCGTTTATTTGTTGCTATATTTGGCCATTTGCTTTTGCCTTCGCCATTGTTATTCTTTTCTTACGTTCCCCGGCAGACGAGCCTCAGCCGTGCCCTTAAAGCCTCGTTTCCACATCTCTCTCTCTCTCTCTTTGAGTGTGTGTGTGTGAGTGTGTGGTGGGAGTTAATTAAAATATATAAAGCAAACTTTAATGACACAGCCGTTGAAAGGGCATTTGGCACGCTTTTAGGCAGATTAGGCCAATCTTAATTCCATCTGCCAGTTGTAAGTTTTGATTCGGCTTCGGGAAGAAATAAACTAAGCATTGACCCGCCAATAGACATTTGTCTTTGTTAATTTGCCTTACAAGTTGTGTGGATATGGTAGAACGGTATCTCAGATATTGGTACTAAATACCTTGGAAAGTCCTGCCAGTTTCAGCCTGTTTATTGATGGAAATATATTTTAAAAAACCAACTGGTATTTTAAACAACAAGTAAATATGCTTTTACGTGGTTACAATTTGAAAGGGTTTTGTGGTGTGAAGCTCTCTGATTAATAGATTAAAATGTGCGGACTTTAACTTCGTTTATTTCCACGTCCACTTTTAGTAAAGCAAGTAATAACTAATGGAAAGAATTGTCAAAGTACTCTCTACAAGACTCTCTTCGATATAAACTTTCCAGATATTACTCGACTTCTTAAAAGTGCGCTTTAATCTAGTTTCTTCAACAAACTTACATAATTAATTAAGAAATTATGAACTTCAATAAACTAGCAGAATACATTTAGAAGAACGATTTTCAAAGAACATTCTAAAAATAGCACCCGAAGTCAAGCCAACGCTGCGTATACTTAACGCTAGCATTCAGCCCAGAGGCTGCAGTAGTTGACAATGATTAAGCTTAATTTCGGTAGAATCTGCTGCCTTCATCAGCAATATGTATGCCACATAAAATAACGAATCCCAGAAGTGCTGACTTGCCTCAAAATAGAAAAAGTTACAGCATAAACGGGCCATAAACTATGCGAAATAGTGAGAGAGAGAGCGGAGCCCGAGGCATAGAGCAGAGTGAGCGTAAGTTATGGGAAATTTTAAATGTTCTGGTACAATATGCAAAGCGCTGGGCCCCGCTGGCGGAACGGGAGAAGGCCGAGGGCTGGCAAGGATATAACATTTGCATATAAACTGGAAATGATGGGCAGTCGTGGGCAATGGAGTGCCTAAGTGTTTATATGGCCGCCATGGCTCCATTAGCTAGTTATGAGCTGAGAAATTCTGCGGCGGATCCCTAGAAATTTATCACAATTATTAAGGCGGCGAGGACCTCATAATTAGATACTTGGAGTAACCTTTTGATACACGATACCCAGCAGGACGTGGGCCTGCGGTGGCACCTCCTCCGTTCCCATCGATAGCACTCTGCGGTGGGCAGCGTTTTAGGGACGAGTGCGTCCTAAAAGGTTTCCCATGTCGATGGCGACAGTCGAGCCTTTCGTGTGGGCGGACCTCTCAGCGGTGGCATGCCCGCCGCCGTGTGATTTATCAGCAATGACTATGAAGTGACGCCGAAATGCCATTCTCCCGGCCCATATGCAGAGGGCGGAACCGGCAATTAGCTTGCAGGCAGGCAGCGCGTAGTCAAAGCACATTCTCGGGGCAGGCGGGCTGTGGGTACATGGAAACGGGCTTATTAAATTACCATAAATGCGATCCGGAGGAGCACTCCCGCTCGTACCACCACTGCGCCACCTGGCGGCTATTTACGTTTCTGCCCGCTCTAGGCGAATGCTGTGTTTTTTACGCCCTACGAAGCAAAACAAGGCGGCATAAAAAATACGGAAAGAAAACCTGAGGAGGGGAAAGTGAAGTAAATCTAACCGGCGGCCATTAGATGTACGTGGGTGAGCGACAACAAAATATGTTAAATTAATGGAGGCGAGCATGGTAGATGCTGAGTCCTGGCGAAACCCAAAGAGCCAAGGAAACGCGATCCCCGTCAGGACAACGCACAGGAGTCCTAAAATAATAGACAGTCAAACGGAAGATTTTCGCATGGCAAATACATTTGAGCAACAAATTTAATCAAAACCTTATTACGGTCAAGGAAAAGGGAAAAAGGCAAACAAATTATGACAGGAGCGGACCGGCTAGTCCACTAGGAACTAGTGGCCACTCCGCACCGGGAACACCTCAATTTGATGTCGCTGCTCCTGCTCCTGGCTCTCCAGCTCTCTGCTCCTGGCTCTCCACTTCTCCGTGCTGAAACTTGACAAACAGCGTATACATTTTTGATGAAGGACAATGACAGGCCCATAGACCATCAGCTATGTGCCTTTTTAGAAAGCCGGAAGCTGGCGGGAGTGAGAGAGAGCGGCAGCTGAAAAGAAAAATGTGTCAGAGACGCTTTGCTGGGCATAATTTGGGTCCAAAAAGTGAAATTTGCAACACGACAAATTGTCAGGACGGAAGGAATTCGTCAGGGGGGTCGGGAAGCCTGACTTGTCCCACAAACAAGAAAATAGGAAGAGATAGAAGAAAGAAGAAAGAAGAAAGAAGAGAGATGAGAGAAGAGAAACGAGAAACGAGAAGAAATGCCCATAAATTTGGTAGTTGTCATTTATAAATTTGATCAGCCTTTTGTTTTATGCATTGTCCTTTGCTATTTACGGCTGAAATATATGCACGGGGGCGTATCCTGCGGACGGGGTTGTAAGGAAGCGAGTTTAATGTCCCAGGATTTGCCACCCACGATTCTATTCGATTTCGGCAGCAGCTCCTTCGGTGCTCCTTCGCCGCTCCTTCGCTGCTCCCTGCTCCCTGCTCCTGTTTATGTGCGCCACATAAAACTATCAATTTATTGCTGCAAAATCGTTGCGCGCTGTTTCCTTTGGCTGGCGCTTCCTGCACACACAAATGCACACTCACACACCCACACATTGGCAGGACACTCACTCACACTGGCCCACAGACTGCAGCTGTGTGCAGTTTGCTCTCTTTTCGTGGGTTTTGTTATTATTGTTGGCAGCCTTTTAGGCGCCACACTGACGAGACAACAGGCGTTTGCAGCTCCATCTCCATCTCGTTCTCTACTCTGCACGAGTGTGTGTGTGTTTGTGTGTGTGTGTGTGTGTGTGTGGGAGCAAAAGGTTTTCTCACTACGCGAACTTTGTTACAAATTTCTGCGACTTATTTTTCGCCACGAACTCGCGCGATGTTCGCACAGCTCCTGCATTACGTATACGCCACGTATACGTCTCTCTGTCTGTCGTGCGACAAAAATAGCATCAGTTGGCACTTTTTGGCTGAGTTCGCAGAGCTCAGAGCTCAACTCAGAACACATCCATATATAGATATAGATATAGATATAGCCATCGGCATCGCCATCGCCACAGCCATAGCCGTGGCTATAACTGCTCCCTGCCTTGGCAACAGCCAAATCCTTTTTATGCTTTTGATTTTTTGACACCCAAAGTGTTGTTGTTGCTCTCGCTGTTCTTGTGGCTTGTTAGCCATCATTGTTGTTGTCCTAGTATGTCAACATGCGTTGATTCTTTTAAGCCAAAAACTTTGGGTACAGTCGCCTCCGACTCCGACACTCGGTGTTTGTGTGTGCCTCGATTTGCATAGCGAGCTGCACTCGAACGTCATAAGAAGTTTCACAATCTCCATTCTGCAAGTACTGCAAGTGGATTTTGTTGACATGTGATTATATCTATTTGCGATGTTGTTTTCCAGCTGTGAGAGTCCCAAGCTCTTCTTTATTTTGCATTTATCAAGTGGGAAGTTCGAAGAGAGCTTCTGTAAGACGATTAAGTGTCGAATAAAGTAAATTGTTCTAGATTAAGTGAGGAACAAACTTGTTAGGAAACTATTTCTATGCTGGAAAGGGGTTTTTTCTTACCATTTCATTTTAAATAATTTAGAAATCTTTTGAACCACTTGCCGAGCTGTATTAAATGCCAAGAGGATTCCTTGGCACACAATAAATACATTTTGAAGGCCTCTATCAACTAGAATACTTCCACAAGAGCTAGCACACAAAACTCAATTCAAAGTTATTCCGGCACGAATATTTAAGGCGACACAGTTATGGAAGTTTGAATAATATATTTGCAGCGGGAAACTAGACCAGCTTAATTTGGCCCGTCCATCAGAAAGTATGCCATTCACCCCCAGAGCTCTAGGTGGCGTCGCTTATTTCGATTTATTGCAACAACGATAAGCAGCAGCAGAGTCGGGGGAGGAGCCGCGGCCAGAACCAGACCCACTTCCCCTTGCCCACCTAAAGCCCGGCCCACACCCACCAGTTAGTTGCAATTCGAGAAAGCAGAAGAGCAAAACTAGCAAACAAGCGAAAAAATCAATTTAAAGTTCAATAGCCTCAAAAGCTAGCTAACTGACTGACTGAGTGGGTGGAACTTGCAACTTGGAACTCGCAACTCGCAACTTGGAACTGAGTTGGCCCAAAAAAGAGCATGCCAGCGATTGCGACTGAAAATCCGTACAACTTTACAGCGTTGCAACAATTTGCAAGTTATTTGTGTGTGAAATTAAGTTCAAAGTACAAAATGTGGGTTGCAGAAACAAGGGAGAGCTTGCACACAACAAGCCAAGCCAGGGATCGCTGTCCTGCTGGCAATAAAACTAATGGGGTTCTTGGTTCCGCGACAACGCTGCGTATGCGTAATGTATGCAAAAATCAGCATAAAGTTGCGCACTTCGCGGTCCCTCTCCCCTCTGGCTCCTTCTGCTCCGGAATAAAACGTGCCCAAGTATCCATTGATGCAATTATGCGACGACCGGCCAAGTTGATAAATGGCAATCGTCAGAAGCGCCTGTGGCGGCCACATTTACCGAGCCATAGTCATCGCCATCATCTTCATCGCCATAACCATCAGCCATCGGCTCCATCATGGCCTCCACCGATGAAGTAGCAGCCCGACCTGGGCGCCCGCTCTTCACAATGC
This sequence comes from Drosophila pectinifera, assembly GCA_008042775.1. NCBI lineage: Eukaryota > Metazoa > Arthropoda > Insecta > Diptera > Drosophilidae > Drosophila > Drosophila pectinifera. The sequence continues at coordinate 56,577 of VNKC01003489.1, forward strand.
AAATGGCCCCTCGACACGCTACGCCACGCAGTCGGAGGTAGACAGGGTGCCTAACGAAGCGAATCATCAATTGATTCCTCGCTGACAGCCGAACAACATTACGCCGGAATGGCATTCCCGCAGAGAAAGGCGAAGGGACTGGCCCCAGGGCCAGAGCCAGAGAGAGAGACACACAGTCGAGTGTCGGGTTTCTGTCATTCCGATGCATTTATGCTTTGTCAGGTGATTTAACAGCTGCATCATCAGCCCGGCAACTTGACAGCCTGGCATGGCACCTGCCGACAGGTGCTGAAGGGCAGCCACTGGCTCTTATGTTAGGTTTTTGGGTAGACAAAACGAGTTAATGAATCGCATGCACTTGGCACGGCACCCACAGACAGGAGTGAGTGCGAGCTGAAGGCACTCCTGCATTAAAGCACCTCTATGATTAAACTAGAAAGCAAATGACAAAATATCATTGGTGGAAAAATTAGTGGGAAAATGTTAAAATTATTTGAAAATAAATAGCTGTTTTAGAACTCAGTTAATGAGTTTTTAGTCACAGCAAAATTCACAATTGATTTTGAGAGATTAGCATGCTGAAACTTTTAGAAAGAACCAAACTTTTTTAAAAATAGAATTCACTTTAAAAGCCATTATTTTCTTAATGTGAGCTTGAAGCACCTGCTAATTGAAAACTCTGTGGATTTTATGGCAATGAAAACTGAATTAAAACGCGGAATTATTAAGTGGCAAGCGGGTCGCGTGGCAAAAGCCAGAACCGAACCGTTTTTGGATGCAGCCAAAAATAGCACAGGAAAGTTTTGCAAGAGCAAAAGCGAAGCGCGGAAATAGCACTGGGGGAGATCCGGCGGGCCGGGGGACGGGGGATGGGGGAAAACCTATACGGACAACTTGAACAGCAAATCCCAATACACAAACATGCAACCAGCACAGCGCACACACCAACGGCAGCACCGACACACATGTGGCAGCAAAACTAAACCGGAGGCGCCAACATGTCCTACAAGTGATTTATTTTTATGTATTTGTTGGTGGAAGAGGCAACAAAAAAGGGATGGCAAACGAGAATAGAGAAAAGGCAGCAGCACAAAGTGAAATGCCACAAAAAATAAAGTTTGTATTTCACTTGTTTTTGTTGTTCGTCGTCGGCAGCGACGGTGATGGCGGTGGTGGCGGCGTCGGTGCAGGCGAAGCGAAGCCAGCCAAGCCTGGATTTCCACCCTAGATTTTCTGCAACACGCCTTGGCCCGCCTTCCGCCTTCCGCCGAGTGGAATCAGCCGCAGAAAGCAGTAAAGTAGCAGACGTGAAACTATTTATAGCTGCGAAGAAAAACCTGCTAAGCGGCCGCACAAACAAATGCAGTCGGAAAGCACGGGAAGAAAATATCCGTAGCATAGTTTTATGCGAGGGAGCGCGGGTATCGCCCCTGCAAGTTGCAACATTTAGACGCAAATCATGGCAGACATTAGCGTGTGCAAAAGTTTTGCCCTGAACGATTTATGGGCAAAGTTTGGGGCTTCTTACCTGGCCCGGCCTGGCCTGGGCCAAGCGAAAACCATTCTGACTGACTGTCACCCGCTCTTACCAATTTTCTCTTTTCCTTCGCCTTATTTGCAGAGTGTCCTACCGCCATGGATGGCATGGAGCGGTTCGCCTGTCCGATACCCGACCGACAGGGCAGGTATCGCTGCATAGACGACCATGTCCTGTGCGACGGCTTCATCGACTGTCCCGATGGCGAGGACGAGGACCGGAGATCCTGCATGTTCTACAAGACGGTAGGTTCCCAAACATTGATGAATTAATTGTGTATCCACCTTGTATTGTAAAGGATAAGAGAAGAATGCGGGCTATTAAGCACACCCTGCGTATACGTTATTTCCTCCCATTAATCGCTTTTCTCTGTTGTCCTTGGACTCTTTGCAGACGAAGGCTCACTTGGATGTGTTAGCGGATGCGTTACTGCGCTGGGCGCGAGGGCGTTAAGCTCCACCCACCCACCAAACACACACACCCCCCCACACACACACAACACACTTTCTCAGACAGTAACACACACACACACCCGACACCTAGAGAACTCACTTTAATGTTTAAAAATTAATGACAAAAAATTAGTTTTAACGTGTCAACGCCCCCTCCCCCAGTCAAGCAAGAGTCTATTAAGTTTAAACATTACTCGAAACGCCAGACACACACACAGACAAGCCAACCACCCGCCTGTCCTTTGACGAGAGAGTAAATCCGGAGGAAAATTCCCAAGAAATAAAAAAACCAATACAAGCCAGAAAAAAACAGCAGCTTGCAAAAACCAAAAAAAAAACATATGAAAGCTGAATGGATTGCCAAGTAAGAGAACAGAATGCTATGATTAAAAACAAAATGAGGCAGCGATTATGCTTAATGAAAGGTATGATTATTATTACACTATTATTATTAAAAATTAACTTAACGAAGCCCAAGAACAAAAGCAGTTAAACTTACTAAAGCTAAATTATAATTCAAGAAGCAAAACAAAAGATGGGAAAATAAGACAAAAACCAAGCTGTTCTTTTTCATTTTGGAATTTGTTTCGCCGGAACAGAGCAGATAGCGAGGAAAACAAAATTGGGCCTAACTATTTTTAGTATACATTAAATAAATATATTATAAATATATCTTACTATATGAAATATATATTTCGTGTACATTATTTAATTATACGTGTATTAAAGTTTAAATGTTAAATAAACCAAAAGAAATGAAATCAAAACGAAGCAAGCAAAAACGAAAAAGAAAGCGAAAGCGCGAGCGATAAAAAATAAAATAAATGAGAAGGGCAAGCGCGAGCAGAGAAGAATGAAATTATATATACATATACACAGAAAAGAAAACCGACATTAAATATATATTAATAGTATACATATACCGATAACAAACAAATATACAATTGAAGGAAATATTGCATTAGGTTTTATTGCTGATAACTGATAACTGAACAAGCTAACGAGTGCAATATAATATATACTTATATACAATGCAATAACAGCCAGATTAGCGACAAAAACAAACATTTACAATTTAGAAGAAGAGGCAGAACATTTACATAAAGAAAAAGACTTGACTTCATTAACAAACCAACCCGAAACCCCTTCGTTCGATAGTTGGCCCTGAATCCGAACCCGACTATGACTATGCCCATTCTCGAAACTCGAAACTCGAAACTCCACTTACAGATTATTTGCTCAGAGTTTGGTTCTCCATGTGTGTGTAAATATGACTTTCGATTATCATTTCACTTTGAGTTGCATGTGAATCCCCCACTTAGTTCTGTTCACGAGTGACAACAGTTCTCACGGAAACGGCAGCTATCTGTAGTTAAGTAAATTTATTTACATAATTAACGTATATTTAAATAACAATGGACTTATAAATATACATAAAACGATAAGCTTATAAGCGAAACGAGAAGCTTGTAAAAACGCTAACTAACACTAATCGAATCTGAACCCCTTACCCTCTAGTTTTATCCCGAGTCACTTCTATATATTTTTCCTCGCTCTTCTCTCAATCGGAAACGCGGAACGCGGAACGCGGAACATTTGACCTCTGATCAAACTATTAAACTATTCGTTATTTATTATGCCAGCAAGGGGGGCCAGGTCCCAGCCCAATCAATCAATTAAGAAATACAATCAAGCAAATTTTTAAAGCCGAAATTTACGAATTAAAATGTTTAAACGGTTGTGTATGCAAAATATAAAAAACAATGAACAATGGGAAAAGTATTGCGAATTAAACAATAATAATGTGTAGCCTCTGAAGCGATTTTCACACAATGCATTTCCCTCTGCGTTTCCCTCTGATAAAAAACGATTTTCATTAACTGTTTTTCGGCACGCAATCAACTCGCTATTTAAATGGATTTTTAATTTGCTTCGAGAGCCGTATATATTGTCCTTCGTTCGTTTGCATGTAACGTGAACATGTTTAATTATTTCAAATGGAATAACATATGAAATTGCGAGCAATAAAATTTCATATCTTATACACAGTACGTCGTATAAAAAATGGCAAACAAATTATATAAATATAATTGAGAATACGTTATTGAATAAGTTTTTATTTCACATCGATCCTCGTACCCACACCTCGTACCCTCCCTCCTATATATATCAACGATCTTCGTTATTAACCGAAAAGTATAAATGGGAGACAGCCGCCTTGGTGTTTTCTTTCAATTGAATTGATTCAGTAAAAAGTATAACAAAAAATACATAAAAAACATAAACATAAATAACTGCAAAATAACCCACCTTTAAATATAAATGAAAGTAAACGAATAACAACCATTTCTATACCATACGAGAATACTAAACGCAAGACAACGTGTGTATAACTCTAAGTAAACGATAAATACCATAACGAATACCCCAATGTATGTATATGCAAATTAATTGTAATCCTTGAAATTATGCACAAACAAACGAAATCCAAACAACAACAACAAATGCGCACTAAACTAAAACAAACTACAAGAACAAACCCCGAGGAAAAGAACAAATCAAAGACGAACAAACATTTTAATCACACTTTTGAGCGAACAACAACAATTGAGGTAAAAGGTATAGAAAAATACAAACACTCACATACAGACACACAAATACATATATTTTTGGCCTATTTTTCTATAATCCTAACAAAAACAAGAACGAAATTTTAAACCAAAACGACAACAACTTCTATAAGGACAAACCAAACCAAAACAAAGGAGACATAAGTTCGACTGTAAATAACGAAGCCGAGAAAGGAATTAACCCGAAAAGAAAGATTTTAATTTCGAATTGAACACAGTGCTAACGAAGATCGTTCAATGACGTTTCGATTATCCTTCTTACTCACTTTTATCGGTTTTATTCAATTTTCTACTACGTAAGAGCCTCCTTTCTATCCTATTTGAGAAATAGAAGATTTCTTCTTGAGTTAAGCCTGCGCGTCTTGCGGGCTGTCACAGCGAAAACAGTATTGTGTATAAAGTAACAATTTGTAAATAAACATATTACGATCTAAATTAGTATTTTGAAGGCTTAAGTTCTACGATTAGAGAGTGTTTAGTTTTAACATTATTTTTTGAATACCAAGTAGCGCGAAAGAAGGGCGACTTTGCGAGGAAAACCAAAAGACAAAAAAAGCAAATACAGAATATTAAGCTGAAAAAAACCAAAAAAAAAAAAACACACACACACAATTGTTGAATGTTAAAAGAAGACATACACATATACACACACACAACCATAGGTACATACACACATATACAAGTATAAACATATATATATAAGAATATATAGTACACTCGACACCCCTTGAACTTGTATTTATTTGTATTTGTATATTTGCAGACGAGAAACAAAAATAGGAAAACATCAAAGAGAAAGTTGGAGAATATAATTATAATTATATTTATGAGTGGCCAGTGCCATTCGCACAATTTATCGAAGAAAGAAAACTAAGGATCTATCAATTTTGATTGATTTACCCAGTCTTACCCAGCTCCTCCTATTGATTAGTATATTTGCTGTAAATAATTTAGCCCGCCTCTTTTGTATCTCTCTGGATCTGTCTCTGTCCTTCTCCGACTAATTTCGAATGAGTAGGAGGTCTATTTTAGAGTAATTCCCCCTTTTAATTTTAGTTTAACAACAGTTTCTTAACTACTTATAATAATTAATTATATATTATACGAATATATGATAATGCAAGAAAACAAAACAAGAAAATACACAAAAAAACAAAGAAAAAATGGAAAACAAATACACAACTTAATATACACTGAAAACAAACCACAAACATGCATTTCTGATTTCTCTTCCGTACTCTTAACCCAAGATTTCAGACTACTTTCCATGTATCCTTCCGCTCCACCACAAAACAACAAATACAGCCACACTCACCACCACAGCAGCAGCACTGAGTTGCTCTACACAAACAGTAAGTTAACTACTAAATGCATGCGACTAAGAACCATACTACAATTGCTAAAACATTGAGCACATATTTGTTTTTTGAGTTTATTTAATTCCTTGCCAAACTAAGAGCCTTTGCTCGAGTGCTGAGCCTGCTGAGTGCACCTGAAACCACAGAGTTTCGAGATTATCCCAGATGTCCTTTGGGGAATCCTTGGGAATGCCCCTTTGGTAAGTTAGTCCGGGTGCTAGACCACACCACCCCCCTTGCCCGAGGCCACAAAGAGCTCTTCCCTTGGCGGTCAGACATACTTTCCAACATTGTCCAGAACATAGCGTTACTCTAATATTATTCCCCAAAGAATAAAGCAGAAATAAGCCAAAGCACACAACGTACGTACATATTTGGAAGTAAATGTCGGAGTATTTCGGTGATGCGATGTTGAAATTGAATTAAGGCAGGACAGACAGGACATTTTGGTTAGACAATGACACGGCTAATATGCGGTCAGCGGATGGAAAAGAAAGATAGAAAGGTAGAGAGTTTATTTGTATGGATATTACCACGTATAAAATATATAAATGTTAGTAAATTAGGTGTAGACCCACACGAGGAATATATAATGTTGCTGCTTTTGCTGAGCACCAAGGTGTTAGCCATCGCTTAGAAGATTTATTCAGAACTTTAACCAAACATATGTGTATTTGATGTAGCAGCGATCCGTGTCTAGTAAAGTCTAAGGTTGCACCTGGCAATTGTTGGAAAGTCTCTCTAGAAAATTGTGTGCACAGAGCATTTATTGAGGCATTGGAGGCTGCACGCAAAGCTCGGGCCAACAGAGATTTACGATTGAGTAGAGCCACGGGGCTATCAGACTGGGACCTAAAGTGACCTTCAATGGGCATCAGGTGTTGTCTGCCATTGATTCGGGCCAGCTTTTATGGCCAGAGCCACTAAAAGCCGCACTCAATGCAAAACAACCCGAGCCACTGATGCAATTTAATGCCACTTTTGTTCCGCTCACCGGACCTCACCTGGCAGAGTAAAGCACAGTACAGTACAGTACAGCACAGCACAGGTGAGCATTTAACGCTGACCACTTGAAACCAACACAATGCCAGAACTCCCTCTAATAAAAGCCACAACAGAACAACCTTCCAGCATGTTGCAGGGCTTTGTGTGCAAATTGCCGAAAATAAATTGTTTGTAAATGCAATTTGGCCAGGACAAGTCAATTGGAGAGCGAAGAGCTCTGGAGTCTCCGCAAGAAGCAGGAATACCTAATGCAAGTCGGCAGGATTCAAAGGATAACTGCAGTCAGCAGGCTATACTCGAGCACTTATATATTATATATTCCTTTGAGTTAGCTTCTCGCCTTTAATTTGTATCGTATTTATTTTGCTTTTATTTTCTGCAGGCATAAATTATCCGCTCAACCCTAATTGAACTCTTTGCAAACTCATGCAATTCATTAACAATTACACAACAACAATCACACAACACCCCCGCCAGCCCCAGTGAATTATGTTCAATTGCAACAATTAGCGGGACAAGTTATGACAAACAATTAGCATAAACCATTTTGCACTATTGCACATTTTATGTGATAAATAATTATACCAAATCAAAACGAATTATATATGTATTTAAACGCACCGCAATTGCACTTACCTAAAAACGATATGATAGGAATCGACGATGGCCGGACCTACCTGACCCGATTAATTAGTGAATATTCCATTTTATGTCGCTGTTGTACTAATTGCACGAGTCAGCACAACCGATGTTCCGGACAGTTGGAGAGATAGATGGACAGACAGAGAGTCCTTGGGCGAGCAGATCAGTCTTCCACGGCACCAGACCCCGAATTTCAGACACCAGTACACCAGGAGTACCTGGAGTACCCTCCAGGTACCACCTTCGTTAGCTTTGGACGCACAGGGAACACGGTCGCAGGCCCCAGTCCCCAACCCGATCAGGAATGGCCAGTTTTTATGGAATCAAAGAGTATTTTCGAGCTATAAACATAAGTAGTCACAAGTACCTTAATGCAAATCGAACTGTGTGTGTGAGTCCGGCATATTTCCTCAAGGAATGCGCGGCATAGCTACACCCACTCCCACTCCCACTCCACTCCACCTCCAACTCCGACACTCGCACACGCATTTCCCCCTCAAAAAAAGGAGAAAAAGAAGTGCACTCGACACATCAAGGCTTAGAAGCAATCCGTCCGTAACCGAAGCTTTTGAGCGGATCTCGCGGACACGGGCACCCCGGACGGCGGCGTAGAGTTCGACTCTGATGTTTAATTAGGCGTAGAAGGCAGACCCTAGAGCACCTCCTCGTTATACCCCCCGTAACACCCCCCATCTCGTCCCCCGCACTGACAAGCAAATGCACTTAAATCGTAATTGTTGTGATTATATAGCACCGCCTCAAAGTATGCACCAAGATTTTTGACAAATGTATTTTTGCACTATTTTTAAATGCACAACGGACCGGCTCCGGTATTAACTAACATTTAATGTATTTTAACTAAATTAGTTCTAAAACACAATTATTAAACTATACAACAAAGAGAGGGAGCTTCTTTTAGCGTTCTTTTGTTAACCAAATTAATAAAAAGAAGGAGTCCCCAAAACCAAAAGCAAAAAGTCAAGAAAAGTCTGCGAAACACTTTATTCAATCGACGCGCCCGCGTCTAATGCAATGTAAATACAGAACAAAGATGATGTTGGAGGATGAAAGATGAAAGTTGGAGGAATATAGCAAAGTCTAAGTAATTTAGATATTGTCACTATGTAAATAGACCAAAAACAGAACACACGCAAACAGAGGAAGCCGAGGAAACAGACACAGAGCCCCGAGAGGCGAACGAAGATGTTTTTAACTTTAATTAGAAAGTGTTTTATGTATTATGTACGTATGGTTACCCACGCAGGAAGTCCTACTAATAATTTCTAAGCCATTTAACTTGTAAATTATTATTATGGTTATAAATGTATAATGTAAATGAAGGGAGTCGTCCGTCGAGGGTGTGGAGTATATGGATTATATAGTATGTGCCAGGAGGACAGCAGTAACAGCGACTACAGCAGCAACTACCAGATATATAGATGTGTACATGTGGTATATGGTTATAAATTAAAGCTACTTCAGTTTGCCCACGACTCTAAATACATACGACTCTAGGTACATATAGCAGATACATATATATATATTTCCAACTGGCGAACCGAAAAACATGCACTCAGCTGCAACTGGATTCGAGATCAAGTAACGAAAAACTCACCAGACAAATAGAAGCCCAAAAACACACAGAAAAGCCCCTCAAAAAAACAATACAATTATTAATATTGAAATTTAATTATATGCGTTTGCGGCATAAGGAAAAAATGTATTACCAACAAAAATCTCTATATATATATACACACAACAAACTAATTTATGAGATTATATATATACATATGACAACAACAGAAGTATATGTAAAATTAAATAAAACGAAGCCTCAGTCAGTATAAAAAGTCGATTCGCACTCATTTGGAACGGCCAGCCCCAAATATTCCCATGAAAATAATTGTGGAAATGCGAAAAGCGATTGCCTGGCTGGCCGACTTCAGGTAATATTTTCCTTTTACATTTCAGCTCATTTCTTACAGCAATTAAGCATTCCATGCCTTCGAATATTTATAGAACGGAGAGCGGGGATGCGGGGACGGAGGGCGGCTTTTAATTACCAGATTTTTCTGGGCCAACGGAAATCTTATGTTGCCATTATTTTATTTGATCAAATTATTGCGAGATTTTGGTGCTGATAAATCTGTTTTATTTTGGGTATTTCTTTAAAATTACTAAATAAGAGTTTTCATCAAAAACAAGGTCATTAAATATTGTACAATTCAAGCTTCTTTATTTATTTGTTAAGGGATACATTCTATGGAAAAGCTGAACCCAAATGACTTACTTATCCCTATTCTTTGCCCGCAGCATAATAATAACAAGGCAAAGATTGAGAATTATTATTTTTGGTTGATCCTCTGATTAAGCATTTTAATGTTAGCTTGGGCCGCGGTGGTTGCCAAGCTCCCGGGATCTTTTCGGAGTTCCACGGCAAATATTCTCTAAACAAACAGGTGTCGTAAATTTTAATTAGTGTTTAGCCGAAAACTAATTTCATGTTAATATCTAAAGTAACAATGGGGGCGACCTCAAGGCCGCGGAAGGACAGGTCCTGCGGTGGCTGCTGGTGGCAGGTAGGGTCCTGAATCCACACTGCAGCCCCGGAGGAGTAGGCGCGGAGCCCCCTCTCGCGGCTGCCAATTTCCGCTTAATTAGCCGCCTCCTCAGACGCCGTCTTGCTCTGCGTTTCGACGAAGTCATCATCATCCTTGGGGCGGAGAGCGGGGAAGCCCAACCTTTTATGGCGGCGACGCATGTAAATAAAAAGTCGCTTCATGGGGGGAAATAGGTTAAAGTTCATGAGGGCGCAGGAAAAAATACAGGCAGGCAGGCTGGCTCTGGGTCCTGACCTTTCCTCGCATCCATCGCTGGTTAATTAAGGTGTGACAAATGCAATCTGCAGACCAGTTAAGCGTGCAATCAGCCAAAGGCCAATCCGGGCGGCTCATTAAAAGGGGATTTGTCCGGGTTAACACTCATACGCCCCTACAGCTACACTCAAAAAAGAGGCAGAAACGATATAACCTTAAATAGGTTATTAATAAGCAAATGTAGTCCTTAAAAATGGCTTCAATTCATGCTTAATTTGGCTGGCATTTCCCAAGTCAATTGGTGCTTTCTTTAAAGTAATCTAAGCCCCAATATTGGCGTGAACTTTCTCCCAGTGCACGACCTCGACTAGGCGCGATAAAACAAATGCCAAAGCCTAAAATGGCAGCTCTGGCATTTGCCATTCGCCTTCGCAGCGCCTCGACTCGCCTCTCCTCGCTTGTAAATAAATTGCCCTTAAATCCGGCTGCAATTTGTTGCAGCCCCACGGATCACAGATGGGTATCTTGGTATATGGTGTCTCGTGGCTGGACGGAACGGGACTGGGGGCTGCTGGGGACTGCGGGTTATTGGTTATGGGATATGGAAAAGATAGAGCGATAGATGGGATGCCGAACGTGCCCTGAATGGGGCTCCAGCCGGAGGAGGAGGAGGAGTCACGGTCCGGAAACGAGGAGCTGGAGCTGGATCTGGATCTGTGTATTGCAATTCAAAAATAACACAACGCGTCGGGGCTTTATTTTGCCTGCGTAGATTATTTTTACATCAGCCGGGGAAATCGGTGCAACTGCCAAAAGGAGTTTTTGGCAAAGGACAACGCCCACTCTCCCGCCAGACTTGGCTCCCGCACACTCGCACTCTAATGCAAAATGTTGCGGTCTGTTTCCATTAAACCTCCTTTTGCCTGGCTCTTGGCAGTCGTCCTGCGTTGTCCTTGGCGTGTGTGCGGTTTCCCCTTCGATATCCCAGTGACAGCTGCCACATGCGGACGGAATCCACTGCCTCTGCTGTGGCCACCTCTACCTCTAGGCCCAATCCCAGCTCCAGTTCCAGTTCCATGGCCACTCTTGGGGCTGAACATTAACCCATTTCCCCAGACGCTACCCCATATATAAATTGTGGCACGAGAAAATGTTCCGTTGACATTTCTTTGTGCGAGCGGCGCATAAAGTCTGTGGAAATCATTGGCCCGCTTTTTTCACTTCACTTATGTCGCCCGAAAATGCTCTGTCGCTCACTCATCCCGCATTTTATGATGTATTTTTGGATACTGCCCGCCCCGCCATTTTGTACAGCCTTTTATTAATATTAATGATGTGCGGCCCACGGATGTTGCAAAATATGCCAAAAGTTGGCTTTATCCTCTCGCCTCTCGCTTTATTATATTTTAGCGTGTGCTCTGGTCAAGCCAACATCGCGCCCGGTGCTCTCTGGCTTAACGGGGCGTATGCGTGATATTCAAATTAGCCTTTGCACTCCGTCGGAAACATGGCTGCAAGTCAGCCAGCATAACAGTCAATCAAAAAACCATCTGCAGCCCCGGCTAATTTGCATGCAGACCCAGCGAGGGCAAAGGAAACTCCGGCCAGAGTCCACATCTCCGCAATTCCACACACATAATCATCATCTGACCATTGGGAGGGATCCTGTGGGTCCTGCTAGTTCTGTTGTTTCTCCCCAGCAACTTTCCCCGCTGCAACTGTAGTCTTAATGTCGGAATTGTACCAGTCCCAAGGGCCATCCCGACAGCCTGGTATTTGTTATTGTCATTGGATGCTGGCCCACAATGTAATTTGGTCCGGATTTTCACGACTTGTTGGCTTTCGTCCCCCCTTGGCTTGCCATGGCTAACATTCAGATGGCCCTAGTCGTGTTATTTTGGTTGGACAATTTATTTATTTTTTGCTTCTGCTACATTGCAATTTTCAAATTCATTCACTATGTATGTGGGTTTTGGTATGTCCTTTTTTAAGGGTCATACCCTATGCAAGGGCTTGTCAAATAAGTTGTTTTTGTATGTGCAAAATAGTTAATAGTATTCCAAAGCTAAAAGTATTTTCTGGTTGCTTTCATTTTAAACAGGCAATATCAGAATTAGGAATATTTTCAAGTTTATATTTAATTTTAATACATTTCAACGCTCTGATTTGTTTAGGGTTTATAAGGTAAAGTCAATTAAGTAATTTTTATATGTACAAAATAGTTCATTGTTTTCCAATACATTTTTGAAAGCTTTCCTGGAATTTTACATTGACAGTATTAGGTATTTCCAGGCATATCTTTATTTTTTATGAATTTCAATGCTTATATTTGTCTTTTAATTTAATACTTAAGCCTATTCAGACCTTCTTTATTGTAAATAATTTGTAACTATTAACATTTCAGTGAAAAATAATACTTTTCCATGGGCTAGAGCATCCAAGAGGTAACTTGCCTCGCCCAATCTCGCTTTGTATTGTTTTAAATTTAACTTTCAATTCAAATTGCATGGATTATTCCTTTCCGATTGTGTGTTTCGGTTATTTGTTGTGTCAACACTGAGACAGCGGAATAGTGCCAGAATAACCAGCCACCTCCCCCACAGCGATTCCTTTGCTGGCACTTTGATTTCACTGGCAGACAATGGGACGTCGCTAATGTCCCCAGGGCACACATATATATGGCGATACAGAGTCTGCACAATATCTGGTGACTGCTGATGTGCGAGTATGATGTTTGGTTAATTATTCTGGTCGATTTAAGCATTTAGCTCGTGAAAAGAGCTGTCAAGCGGGGATGTTGTGATGACAATGACAGCAATTCCGAACAAAAATCGCAGGAAACTTTGGCTTTCGGGGGCGTTGATGATGACGTCCCGCAGCTGATTGTTTACTTTTCGGGAGTTTTGTATTAGCTATTGTTATGGTAAATGATTTATAAAGATGAACAAGGCTGGGCCGATTTACATTTCCTCCTTGTCCTCGTCCTCATCCTCCTCGTCGCTGACGCCCACCGCCTTGTCGGGATAGAATTTCTTGAGGATTTTCTGCACCTCCGGCACGAGGGCCTCGTAGTCGGTGGGGAACTTGTCCCTCCGCGGCGGACCCCGCTCCAGGCCCGACCAGATCAGGTGCACGGATGTGCGGGCGTTCTGCGAGAATCCGATCTCAAAGGCCCCCTCCCGGGGCGGTACGCGGCCGTACCGGTTCTTCACCAGCTGGAACTTCCGCTCCGGAATCCTGCGCTGCAGGAAGGCGCAGCACTCGTCGGCCTTCGTCGTGAAAATGGGGCACTCGTGGGTGTGCTCGATGTAGATCATGGAGCGCTCCTTGGAGAAGTGCTCTTCGTCGGCCCAGTCCACGTCCTTCTTCTTCTTCACGGGCCCCTTGGACGGCATTTTGAGGAGCTCTCTCTCTCTTTTGATTTCTGGATAACTTTTGAATTTTGTTTACAAATAAATGCCGAAATACCAAGGCCTGCCTGGCCACAAATACTCTCGCTAACAATCTATTAATTAGTAATGGTTTTTCCTTGATTGATAGATGGCTTTGCTTTTTATGAGTTTCTGGCAACGCACCGCCGATCCGCGATCTGCGATCCAAAAATCCCAATTCGTATTTTCAAAGTGCGCAGCGCTGTCCAGCATACGCTGGCTTCGATCATTAGCCCGGCTATTTTTAAGGCGCCTGACATTCTCTGTTAAAGCCAACATCTTTTTGGGGACACTCTCGGACGAAGACGAAGCCAAGAAGATTCAACAATTCGGTTGTTAATTTGGCTACATTGACTGACAACGCAGCCGCCTTTGAAAAATTAAAAAAACAAACGGCATCGAATAGATGCACGGCCCAAATGCCTCCATCGCGTTCGTTGGTAAATATTTTTCTTTCCACATTTGTATATGTATATACATATATATATAGATTCGGATATATGCGTATGTACTGTGTACACATGTCCACAACGCTCCGATATAGACGTCAATTTATGGCACCGTCTATATTCATGCAGAACAGCTACTCAACAAATTCTATGCATAACAATAATATATTGTCTGGCACAAACATGCATAAACAATAAAATGAAAACACAAAAAAAGGAACGGTATTTAAAGCAAATAATTTATAATAGGATAGCGCCTCTCTAGTCAAGACTTTATGGTTATCCTTTGATACTAGCTTATGTAAAATGTTTAAATAACTGCGGAACGAGCATGACCATAGGTCAAGTATTTAAACAAAAGATAAGTGATCTTCAAGAAATATTTCCAAGGTCTAGAAAACATTAGCACTTTTGGAATTTATGATTGGAACTGGGAACCACAAAATGCTTAAGCAAATTACAATGAATCAACAATGAATTATTAAGCCAACTTAGATATAGCTCGAGCCAGTGGAAAACCCTTTTGAAAAATAGGTAATTATAATAATTTATGCATATCATGATCTAAAAATATATATAGCTCTTTCATATCTATTTAGAACTCTACTATATTTGCTGTTTAATATTAAAAATTAAATGATATCATTTTAAAAAGTTAACTTCGATCGGAGGCATTTTTATTGGCTTTTTTTATGGGTTCGTGTGTGCGGGCTGGGAAATGGGCATTTAGTGGATTTCATTTTGCAATTTCTCGCTGCCAAAGTTGAATGATTTTTCCCCAGCCGCTGCCCACACATTGCATTCCACGAATTTCCCCTTAACATGGTTTATTTATGCAATTTTCCAATTTCCTGGCCG
This sequence comes from Drosophila pectinifera, assembly GCA_008042775.1. Taxonomy (NCBI): domain Eukaryota; kingdom Metazoa; phylum Arthropoda; class Insecta; order Diptera; family Drosophilidae; genus Drosophila; species Drosophila pectinifera. Next base: position 71,755 of record VNKC01003489.1, read on the forward strand.
CAGTAGCAGCAGCAGCAGCAGTTGCAGCACCAGAAAAATGAAGGCATATAAAATGCAGAGCAAACAAATGGTGAATCGCTTGGCACAGGGGGTGAGGCCATTTAAATAAAGAGAAAAAATGCAATTTGCAAATTAACAATAACAAAATGTAAACAACAGCAGCGACAGTGACGTTATCGAAAAGGCGAAAAATGGCCAAGTACTGGGCCGTGAAAAGGCGATATTCCCGTAAATATTTATGCACATAAACTGGCTACTTAAAGTGGGGACACTTTAAGCATTATTCAAATGTGCGAGCAGCAAATGTATCTCAAACTCAACAAATGTATCTGCAGGCCTGTATCTGTATCTAAGAGCGGGCTGTGTGTGGAAAATAATCATGAATGCTGAGAGGGGAGAGAGAGAGTGGGGCAGCGCAGAAATAACAACAAAATACCTACAAAAACATACAAATTTAAATATATTTATTTATCTAAATAACGGAATATGTATCTCGCGCACGCACTCCGCCACATACGTACATAATTCGGATGTATTTTTAAAAAATCAAAACGACAATTCCGCTGCAGCATTTTGAAATACAACTGACGGCGGCAGAGGCGCCGCCACCGACGCCGACGCCGACCGAGAGACCGCTGCGGGAAAAGCGAACATTTTCGGCTGCAGGCGGCGGCACTCGATCGTACCGCTTAGTGCCACGTCGTGTTTCAGAGCGTCCAGGCCACGGGCCCCAGAACCGCAGAGTAAATTCTCAGACAATTCCAGGGGACCTGATCCCGATCTCCAGTCCGTGAGAGAAGTGCGCGGAGTGCACGGTGCCGTGAAAGCCAACCTCGTCTTCGAAATACTACTACCAATACCAATACTATCCCGTGTCCTTTTAGCCTGCCGCAGCAGCCGTCATGCAGGTCTTCGATAACAATATGGTAAGTGAGGCGAGGTCCTGCCCGCGGCCTCCCTGCCGTGTGTTTGCCATCTCGGTCTATGTGTGCCTAGTAGCCAGACTCTCTTAGCCCAGTTAGCTTAACCCAGAAATGCCAGTACACAAATTCCAGTTTGCGCGCAGGCCACGCCCATTTTGGCCGCGGAAAAGGATATTTCCGTGGGGGATGGAGGGGAAAAAGAGAGCCAGCCAGGAAGTCATGCGGTGCTCAAAGCGGGCCGCCAAATTAATTACAAAAATTCACTTAATGGCCACGATCCAAGTGGGTCAACGTACGTTGAGCTGCAAAGGGAGAATAATGCAAAAGTCACTACATGATGAGTTCTTAAGTGCTCCCGCAAAGACTTGTCAAAAGTGTTCAGACTTGGATGCTTAAATCCATTTAAAACCCAATTTAGCCCGATTTATATAACCAGAGGCCACAAACATTTCCCATAAAAGTGAATTTCTCAAATCGAAATTCTTCTTGCTTGGGCTTTCGTCTGAAATATTTTTGTGCATTGCTAGAAGTTTCCATTCCACTGGACTCCTCCACATCATCTAAAAATACATATCCATATCTTTATTAATAATATAAATAAGCTTGGAGACAAACCAAAGCAAAGCGAGTAGCAAAGTAGCATTCGCCCGATACAGCTACAGATACAGATACAGATACTGATTTCTTGGCAGCTGGGCGTCCCCATTAAGTACATAAATCGTGGGGAATATTCACATAAATACCATGTATCTGAACCGGCATCCGACGGATACATGCGTAGATCGCGGACGGCTTCTGCGAGTGGGTCGCCGTAAGAACTTACAGAATGCGGCATTAGTCACGGGTCTCTGGGGCTAACTAAATCGGCTAACAAGGTCGGATGGCTGGCCTATGACGAAAGCAGCGGCTAAATCAGGCAGAAAGCTCTAGCGTCCGTAATGACATCGCCGATGAGTTCCTTTTGATATTCCAAGCAGCACGCGGCGGTATAAATAGGCCATCGTCGGGGGCTTTACAATTGTGGCTAACTAAATTGCGGTGAAAAAAGAGAGCGAGAAAAGAGTCCAAGAAGCCGAAATGGAAATTGGTTTATTTTCGGGCCGAATAAATCAATTGGCTTCTGTATTTATGCAGATGCCACCATTTGATTATTTCGCACTGTCGTTGATTTATGGCCAATGGCCAAAAGGGGAGCCTTTTTCCCCTCCCTCGCTGTGGCTTTCCCTGCTTTCGAGAGCATTGTGCACGTCATGTGTAATTGCTATATGTCAATGTCAATGTGTGTGGGTTAGGGTCTGATAAATGCAAGCCAACCACACATATGTATCTTCGTAACCGAGAGTGCTTCTGGACGTTTGGGATCTGCGGTTGCAGTCGGGTTGGCTATAATGAAATTGCGATGATATGTGTTTTGCCAAAAATCAAATATAATCGCTTATATTGATTCTGAGGAATGCTGGGCAGACGGAGCAGTCGACGCGTTAGAAGATTCCCAATTTCTAGAAGAGAATGCTGAACACCCGGAAGTCTTAAGTCAATAAATTCATTTTATTTTCATATGCCCGAGAATTGGGAAATAGGGAATTCTGACTAATACTTTAATCGAACTTTTGGAATAAATAAAATAAAAAATTACCATAACTTGGCCAAAACAGCCTTAATTTAAAATCGGAAAGCTTTTCTTTGTTAGATTTTATTTGGTTAATTTATCTGCATACCGACTTTAAGATTAAACAGATATAAAATTTTATTAAATTTTTGAAAATTTTAATGATGTAACCCCTTACATTTTTTTGAAAAATCGACCAAAAATTTTTTACTTTAATATTTCAATATTTTATTATTAAATAATTAAGATTTTAGCGGCGTTTCCGAATATAAAAGGCATTTGGCTGTCATTCCATTTTTGGCTAAATTATGCTCTTCAGAAGACA
>VNKC01003491.1:0-55047 GCA_008042775.1 Drosophila pectinifera
TGCCTTAAAAATGATTTGACAAAAAATTAGGATATAAAAATGCCGAGTTAAGGACCCAAAAATCGGCATTTGATGTCTTCTGAAGAGCATAATCTGGCCAAAAATTGAATTACAGCCATTGAGTTGAGTGACAGCCAAATGCCGTTCATATTCCGAATCGGCGTTAAAATCTTAATTAGTTAATTATAAAATATTGAAATTTTAGAATAAAAAATTTTTGGTCGATTTTCAAAAAAATGTAAGGGGTTACATCATTAAAATTTTCAAAAATTGCCAAAAATTTAATTTTTAATAATTCCTAAATTTGAAATGCAGATTAATTAACCAAATAAAAACTAGCATAGAAGTGCTTTCCGATTTGAAATTAAGGCTGTTTTGGCCAAGTTATGGTTATTTTTATTTTTTTTAGGACCCAAAAATCGGCATTTGATGTCATCTGAAGAGCATAATTTGGCCAAAAATGGAATGACAGCCAAATGCCGTTTATATTCGGAATCGCCGCTAAAATCTTAATTATTTAATAATAAAATATTGCCTTAAAAATGATTTGACCAAAAATTAGGATATAAAAATGCCGATTTAAGGACCCAAAAATCCGCATTTGATGTCTTCTGAATAGCATAATTAAAGATCAGATTGTTAGCTGAATAAGAACTTAACCCCTTATAAAATACGACTATCCTGGTTCAAATTTTTTAGTTTTAAATAAAGCTGTTGCTTAAATAATTGTAAATAGGGTTTCTTAATAGATGAACAGAAGAAACAAAGATTGATAAATATTAAATACGAAAAAATGTTCCTTCATTCCAATTAATGTGCCGTCAAGGTTTAGGTATAGTTACTTCTGCAGGCTTCCTTAATGGCTTTTTAATTTTAACATTTTTAAAGCTTCAGGTACTCGAATTAGTTTAGCTATCACGTTTTTATGGACAAGACTCACCTCATCCTCCTCGGTGATGATGGACGACTCGATCCAGTCTTTGATGCGGTTCTTCTTCTGTTGGCGATCCACATTCGTCTCGATCCCGCAATCCGCCAAAGTGTAGAGCAAGCGATTCTTCTCATCGGGACTGCTGTGGAAGGAGTACATGGAGGGACAGAGCTCATCCGTCTCGTATTCGGCCATCTCCTTTTGCGCTGTTTTGGCCAGCCAGCGGTCATCTAGGAACTTGGTCACATCGGCCAGGCTCTTCGGACGGTTGGATATCCTGGCAAAGAAGCGCCTGAACATGCGCTGTGCATTCGAGGTGAGGAGCTTGAAGAGCCGAGGTGTTCGGCGCAGGGGCATCATCATCAGACCGCCCTGCCAGGCCAAATATCGCACGTATCTTGGATCATCTGATGCAGCCTTCTGCCAGGGCAAGCATCCAGTCAAACACACAAAGATCACGATGCCAAACTGCCAGACATCGTGGCTGGGATCGGCTCTGGATTAAAGGTGAACATTATTAAGTTGGAACCTTGTTAGCAACTCCACACTCACTTGTAACTGCCCTCGGGCTTGATTTCTAATACTTCAGGCGGACTGTAGGGCAGCCACTCGTTCCGCCGCTCCACAGTGGAGCCTGTGGGAAAGGACTCGCCGAAATCACAGAGCTTGATGCGCTGGAAGTCCGAGCGATAGATAAGGACGTTATCCAACTTTATATCCCGATGGACAATGTCTCTGCAGGGAAAGGAAAACATATATAGTAAGAAGGAGGAGGGTATTATTGTTATCTGCTAACATATAATCTGAGTATTATCTATTTACTTTATATATAGATCTACATATATAGATAGTAAAACTTACTTTGAATGCATGTAGTCTATGGCCGAGGCCAATTGTTTGGCCACACGCTTGCTGTATACTTCGCCCACGCCCGAATCGGTCACGTTCGATGTGAGATCCCCTGAAAGTAATAAATCCTCAAATCAAATAGATATTTTTTATATATGTAAGAGGCTAAAACCCACCTAGTGGAGCATATTCCTGGGTGAAAACGTAGAAACCGGCTGTCTCAAAGGCCACATCGTAGGTGGTCACTATGTGACGGTGCACGCCCAAATGGAGTCCGTAGTGGAATTCCCGGTAGAAGTCTCGTAGGGTCACATATGGCTTGGGAACGGCTTTCAGGACCATCTCTGTCTGCGATCCCCGGTGCTCGACCAGCAATATCTTCCCGAACCATCCCTCGCCAACGATCTGAATGATATCAAACTCGTCCACAAGCTGGATCTATATATAGATGACATATTAAAATAGCTGTGATTGCTACAAAAAACAACGTTATTTATTTATTTGGGAACCTGTCGGTATTAATTAATTTGTCAATGATTTTAGCCAACTAAGCCAATTTCTGTTCCCATCTATATAGAGAGCGTAATTAAATGTAAACTGTAGAAACTTTTTTAAAGATTGTGAGATATTCTAAATTCAGCTCCTATTTATAATAGTTCCTGTTCATAAATTGACTGACTTCCTGCACTAAAATATCAAAGAGCAGAGCTTTGTGTAAAGGGTCGCGCCTCGTAGAAGACCCACCTCAACTATATCGGCACAATTAAATATACAATTATACAGAGATATATAAAGAGAGGGAGACGCGTATATATAGTGGCGTTACCTAGACCTATTAAACATTACTGTATTCGAGACCGAGACGTTGCCCGTTGCTGTTTGTGTTTAATGATCAGAAATCTAATCGGTAACATGGCATTTTCCCCGATGTGTTGTAGACGATTTCCCGGGGAAGAGATTATTGGCAGATTGCCCACCATAACGTTCAAGACGCGACTGGGCCAAGTCGAACTCGTAATACCTTTCTATAGCTATTTGTTTATTTGCGGCATAGATCATAAAACAACAATAATAAAGCATCTGGACATCGTCATTTTGGATTTTGGATTCACTCACCTTCTCCAATTCGAACTCTCGGATCTTGTGAATGTGTCCACGTGGCTTCTTCGACATCTTGGCTTTGGCAAATGTTCTTCCTTCAGTTAATGTTTTTGGCTTGCGCCTCAGTTCATATCACTTGATTCACTCTCGATTCTGCGGAGCTTTGTCCATGAGCAGGCCAATCAAATAATTGAAACAGTTTATGCACGCGAATGTATCTACCAGAATGTATCTACATATTTACACTTTTGTATACAAGACGGGCGTTGTAAATATTTATAGCGACAGCAGCAACAGCAGCAGCAGCAGCAGCAGCAAAAGCACCAAAGGAAAACATTTCTATATCTGTTGGATTCCTTTATACGCGCTAGTAGTATCTTTATTTATGTGCGTTGTCTGTTGGCTTTTGTTGCTGTTTCTGATGCTCTTTCTGGTTCTGGTTCTGGCTCTGCACGCAGCTAAAGTAAATTAAGAGATGACTCGAAATTGATCGCTTTCTGGTAGGAGCTTCCTGGTACATGGACGGCGGACATGGACCTATTATTGCACATCTAGTGGAAACTCACCATAACAAATACGGGTAATCCGTAGCACAGCGCGTGCACGTATAAATATTTGGACACGTACACACACGTACACACAAGCGCGTACGAGCGGAAGAATTCGAAAGAATCGCTCGCCAGACGGCAATAAGTTTTTAGAACCAGGCCGCACAATTCTTCTCGTCACTCTCCCCGGCTTCTGTTCTGTTCAGTTCTGTTTTGATGTTTGTTTTCTCTATTCGCTTTATGCATAATATCAACAGCTAAATTAAAAATAATGCCTGCGCCTGCCTCTTATATAAAAACCTTTGCGAAAGTGTGCAGATTTTCGCCAGCGGAGGAATGAATTCGCGTCGAATTTATCCAGCGGAACGCACTTTATTGCCACACATTCTATACGCACTGCCGCAATTTTGTCGAGTGAGCTGGCCCTCTACATATGTACATATGTGGGAGTATGTATTTATACAGCTGCACCTGCAATTAAATCTGCGGATAGCTCTGCCACAACGCATCCGATGCTCACGAGTGCCCGTTGCCAACTGCTCTCGGATTGGATTTAAAAAAAGAAATTCCGAGCACTGCATGCGAGCGTTTTCGAAGATCTTTTCGAAATATGTTTGCCCCGCTGATGGGAGAATTGGAAAGAAGGGGCTGAGAGAGAGAGCTCAGGAGAAAGATTATAGCCAAGGTAAAGAACCAGCAGCATTAGCAATTGTAGAGAACTAGGCTACAGGATGAGTATCCAAGACTCCCCGCTTTAATAAAGCCTGGAAACCTTTTCTTAGCATAATATCTTTATATACCGCTCTTAGATTCGGTTTATTAATTGTTTAACAAGAAGAACATATATTCTTAAGAATTTAAATATAATTTAACAATAACATCCGAAGCTTACCGTAATATCTTTAATATTTCAAGCCTATTCAGTTCTCAATAAGCCAAATTCCTCGGGTTAACATGGCGCTGTTAAAGGCCTCTGCAAACCCATAACAGCAGCCCCAGTTAACAGCGCACACAAACAGTGCCCTACACACATACACTGTGGGTCTCTGTACCAATACCATGCCAGGCCACAGCAGCCATTTACACAAGAGCATCAAGTATACGCACTGTTGCCGTGGTATATGTAAGCCAACTCTAATTGGTCACTTCCGTTCCGGTTCCGTCGACGTTTCCTTGGCGCATGCGACTTCTAGGCTTTCAGTTTTGGGGACTTCAGCTCTAGAGGTTCAACTTCTCCGCCGCCGCTGCTGCGCTTGACACACACACAAAACTTTTCCCTCGCACATAAGTGCTGTGTACCGCTTGAGTGTGTGTGGCTGTGTGTGTGATAAGAGATGCAGCTTTTATAACCACTTGTCGCGGACTATAAAAGTGGCAACTGGCCAGCAGCCATTGGCAAACGCTCGCATGTCACCGAAGGCGCAACAGCTCCGATTCGATACGATTTCGATTCTGATTCCGATTTAAATTTCCCATCGGCCCTCAAAGTTGAGAAATTTTCCAAAAAATATATACCTTTGCCCATGCATGTGAAGTGAATTCCGGTCTGGATACTGTTTGCGGAGCACCTCGCCTAGTTTCTATATATTTTTCGACAGTCTCAAGGATTAATTAACAATGGATTGGTGCAACTGTAACATTTGAGCTTGATATTTACTAGGTAAGCAGTGAAATGAAGTGAATATTAAACAGATTTACTTGGTGTACGATTTAAATAATATTGTGAAGTTCGGAATTAGGAAATACGGTGTACTGCAGCCATCACCAGGGGTTTTGAGATCCATTAAAAAGATGTCCAAAGCTATGTCACAAAAATTTACTATTAATTTTGACCCCCACACTATTTAAGACATAAATTTAGACACCTTTTTAAGTGATTTTAAAAGGGGTCTTAAAAGGAATCCACATTGCCAGTTTAAAAATGAATTTGGTTTTTGTAAAAGTGTTAAGTAAAATGTACAATCTTTTGCAGAGGCTAAGCACTATTAAATAGAGGAGAATATAAATTTTATATTTTATTTATTTTTCCTTAAAGTGACAAACTACAAGGAAATTAATGTAACTACTTTACAAAATGTTTAAAATTACAAGCCAAATATAAATATTAAAGTAATCTATGTTAAATCGATTTAAATAGAAGATGAGTGAAAAAAAAAAATCCCTTGCAATTTATATAATAATGAGAAAATTACAGTAAATAGTGGTTATTAAATTCAGTTGAAATAATAATACTTACTGACGTTTCTATTTTTAATTCGACTTACAAATCATTTAAAAGTACATGCACGTGCGATGAATAAATTTTCTATTTTAATTATCAAGTAGCAACATTTTATCTTTGAAGACAAGCTTTACTTTGAAACTCTCCATAATGAACTCTGGTTTGATCATTGCCAACTACAAGTACCAGCTCTTTGTCATAAATAAACAGCTTTAATAATGCTACTTGCTCATAAATAAACCCAGAGCAGCAGCTAGACCCGCCGAGCACTTCAAGCACTCAATCTGCATTCCGCTTAATTGATCACAGCTCTGGGCAATTAAAGTCAGCGGGGAAGAATTAAGTAGATCAGATTAATTGTTTGACGTGTTTGTGGCTTCATTACACGCAAAGATTCCCCGAGAGTTGCACATACATATATATATATTCGTAAATGCGAGCTCATACAACATACTCGATATATATGTGCTTGTTCTGCGGTGAGGATGGGTTGGTCAAGTGTTTGCTGGCCAGTGTGTTTGGACATGCCACCTGTCGTATGCGTAATGTGCCAACGAGCTCTTCAAGGGCTGGGTGAGCACATGTCGTTGCCAAACAGGTTTCAAGTGGCCCTGGACACACTCATTGAGGTCCGTGGATGGCTGAAGAGCTGGAGGATGTGTTGGGGTTGCTTTGGAACCTACATGCTTCCGGCTGTTGGTTGATATTCGGGGGCTATATGCATATCCCCATCTGCAAGAGCTAACTGACCCATTGAAGTGCTCCTATTTCACACAGATTTCAAAGTGCGGCGGCGGGAACTTTAGCGTGGTCGAACATCGACACGTTTTGGGTCAAGGACACGACGGGTTATATAGTCGCAGATGTCACCAACGGGACAGGTATCCAAATCAAAGACGCCCACGCCACACGATAACGATAACAATAGCATCAGCGACGAGCGCGAAACATGGAGCGGCAAAGTGGATTTTTTATTATCGGTTATTGGATTCGCCGTCGATTTAGCAAACGTCTGGAGATTTCCCTATTTGTGCTACAAAAATGGAGGTGGTAAGTAGTAGTCACTCTATAATATTATATGATTTAATTGGCTCAAACGTGTATTATTTCTCATCAGATGTATATGAAAATCTATTAAAATATGTAAACGTTTTCGATTAGAGTAATATTTTATTTTGCATATAACTTAAATTTATGGATAAATAAATCCTTTTTTGCTTTTAAGTACGGAATCATATCGCTGTGGATCTAAAATCTATTAAAATTGTGTAAATAAGTATGGGCCATCTTAAAAAAAAAACTATGTTGGGAACTGGATGAAATACATATTGTCGAAATACCTTTACTTTATTTACCGCAACGAATAGTTAACCAAGTCCTGTGCCATTTTTCTCTGTGTGAACTGGCCAATTAGGGGACAAAGACATTTCGTGAATCGCTCTGGCTGAGTGAAAATAATTTATATGGCTTTACACATCATTGGGCTCGCCACGGAACCGTCGCTTTCCGCTCTTCGCATTTCGCACTCCGCATTTCCCTTTCGGCCTTGTTAACACTTTGTCAAAGTGGTGCGAAGTGCTGCGCGGAGCGGGGGCAGGAGCCGAGCTCGCATCCTTTGTGGAATGGCACAGGAGGGGATGGACGCCACACACTCGAACACTTACTATGCTTCCTGATCCTCGCCGTCGACGCCATCATTCAAAACAATTCCAAAAGTTAAGTGCTTCTGTATGACAACTAAATCTGGCAGTCATAATCGCATTTGGCCTGCTTACTCTTTACTCTTTACCCTCCTGCCCTCGCTCTCACCCCATTTCTGGGCAATATGTCAACCGGCTGATGTGGAGTTCAGAGCTGTGCTTCTAGGCTTTTGTTGCCGGAGCACTTTCCACATCGCATTGTGGGAAATTCATGTGCGAAGCATGTCTTCACCCCATTTTCCCATTTTCCCCTGATGGCGGCACTTTCCCGCTGATGCCTTGTGAATGGATGTGGCTCCTCACACGGCGGTCCTTCGATATAGTTATTACTATTTTATGATATACTTTTGCTTCTTCAAAGCTCTGCGGCTGCCTTTAAAATAATAATAATAAATTGTTATATTTATACGCTTCATTGCGTTCAATCAGTGGCTCCGGCTACGGCTTAAGTTCCACTTTATGTCCGTTGCCAGGGACCAGGGACCGCCAACTCGCTCAGGTTGCGATTATTGCCACAGCTTAGTCGGTATTATTTATTCCCTTTCCCATTTTCCCTGCTTACTTACTCGCAGGAGGAAGAGCAAGCTGTCCTGGCAGCAACAGGCTGTGCCCGCCACAATGTCCTGGATTACGGCTGAAAACCCAAGGAGAGGCACTTGCTCAGGCACCTTCAGGCTTAGATCGCGCATACGTACATCCTGCATACTTACTAAGTTAAATATGCATTGTGTCTTTAGGTATTTTGCCTCTAGGCCTTCGAAATCACTTGAAAATGTTTATCCGTTTTAGGAGTGTCAACTCTTTAAATATAATTAAAGCCAATGTTCTTGTAACACGGACTCAATCTGTTAGTTAGACTATAATCAGCAACCGATGGACATAAATTGTCCCAGTTTTGGCCGCCTGATGGCCTGGAAATTGAATTACTGGCACATATTTTCCACGGTGTCCATGACGAGCTGCTGGAAAATATAAGGGGGAAATGCACTTGAAGCAACGGAAATTATGGCTTCAACAACAGTGCCGGGGACGTCATAGATGGCCTGACTTTATTTTAGACGTTTTTGTTTTACATTTCCACCATAATTGACACGACAGAAGGAAGCCTTCGAGGCTGGCAGATCCTTTGTAGCTACGTACGTACGTATGTATATATCGTGCATATATAGTGGCTGGGCTGGGTGGGTATATAATGTCCGTAGACGACTTTGTCGGCCACTTTGCCTGCTAATAGACATAATCAAATCATAAAAACATCATCCCCTGTCACTCAACAAAGTATCGATGGCACTCTACCAATTGTCGGGCCCAAAGGGGGGCTTTTCCCGGGGGGTTTGGGGGGGCTGGCCTTTCCGGAGGTGACGGAGATGACTGCAGGAGACAGGCGCCCTTCCTCTTCATCTCTCCCCCTCTCTCAATGTCTCCTTGGCAGGCTGCTGTTAATGTTTTTAAAATGTCCTTAGAGTGGCACTTGTAAAACAATTTGATTTTGTGTACCATCGAACACACATAAAGTATGGCACGACGGTGTCTGTGTGTGTAATTGTGTTGGCCGACAAGAGCCAGCGAACAATGCAGGGGCTGTGACACGGGTCAGTCGCCAAGAGTGGCGGTTATGCAATCATTATCGTAAAAAAGCTATTGATTGCGCCTACAGCTAAAATGCATCCGAGAAAGTACGAGGGAAGGAAGTGGATTTATATTGGAGGTGCCAAGTGTGTTTCTGAAGTACTTGACTCGGGAATAAAATAAATGATTGCATACTTTCAGGCACCAGAACAATTTTTATATTTTATATAACTAAGGTTTATCTTATCCCTTCGATATCAATGTTTTCTGAATATACTTTGCTAAAAACGGTAGGGTATTTCCAAAAGTAAATGATATATAATATTTATAATATGTATATATATTTATATATATATCTCTTTCCATTCCAGGCGCATTTCTTGTGCCCTACTGCATTATGTTGGTGGTCGGGGGCATACCTCTATTCTACATGGAACTGGCCCTGGGCCAGCACAATCGTAAGGGAGCCATTACCTGCTGGGGTCGCCTAGTGCCACTTTTCAAAGGTAAGTAGTTCGGATTTAACAGATAATGTCATAAATCAGCAATATATTCAACCAGGAATTGGCTATGCCGTGGTGCTGATAGCCTTCTATGTGGACTTCTACTACAATGTGATTATTGCCTGGTCGTTGCGCTTCTTTTTTGCATCCTTCACCAGCACATTACCCTGGACGTCGTGCCATAATCTTTGGAACACCCCCAATTGCAGACCGGTAAGGATTATATTCTACCATTAAATTACCAGACTTTTAACTTATCACTCTCCTCTAGTTTGAGAGTCAGAATGCTTCGCGAGTCGCAGTGATAGGCAATTACAGTGACTATTATAGCCTGGGCAATCAGAGTCTGCTCTATAATGAGTCTTATATAAATGGATCGAGCCTGGAGGCGCCTTCTGGAGGCCACATGGAGGGCTTTCAATCTGCAGCCTCCGAGTATTTCAAGTGAGTTTAGTTTCTGGTTATATATATTTTTATTTATATATTTTTAACCGTGCTTAGCCGTTACATTCTGGAGCTGAACCAAAGCGAAGGCATCCACGACTTGGGCGCCATTAAATGGGACATGGCGCTGTGTCTCCTCATTGTCTATTTAATCTGCTATTTCTCCCTGTGGAAGGGCATCAGTACTTCCGGCAAGGTGGTCTGGTTCACAGCCCTCTTCCCCTACGTGGTGCTACTTATTCTTCTGATCAGGGGCCTCACATTGCCTGGATCGTTCCTGGGCATTCAGTATTATCTCACGCCCAACTTCAATGCCATCTACAAGGCTGAGGTTTGGGTAGATGCAGCCACTCAGGTGTTCTTCTCTCTGGGTCCCGGATTTGGAGTCCTATTAGCCTATGCCTCCTACAACAAGTACCACAATAATGTGTACAAGTAAGTGGGATTACTTGGGAGTTCTAGAGATATTTTATATACCTTTTTCTTGCCAGGGATGCCCTGCTTACCAGCTTCATCAATTCGGCCACCAGTTTCATAGCAGGATTTGTGATATTCTCAGTGCTGGGCTACATGGCTCACACGTTGGGTGTGAGAATCGAGGATGTGGCCACTGAGGGTCCGGGCCTGGTATTTGTGGTCTATCCAGCTGCCATTGCCACCATGCCGGCCAGCACTTTCTGGGCTTTGATATTCTTTATGATGCTGCTCACCCTGGGACTGGATAGCTCGGTAAGTTCCGAAATGATTTATAAACATGGCAAGAAACAGGGCCTAAATCAAGTTATTTCTTACAGTTTGGGGGCTCTGAGGCCATCATCACCGCGTTGAGTGATGAGTTCCCGAAAATACGAAAGAACCGGGAGCTGTTCGTCGCCGGACTGTTCTCCCTGTACTTTGTGGTGGGCCTGGCCAGTTGCACCCAGGGAGGGTTCTACTTCTTCCACCTGTTGGACCGCTATGCTGCCGGCTACTCGATCCTGGTGGCCGTGTTCTTCGAGGCCATTGCGGTGTCCTGGATCTATGGAACGAATCGCTTCAGCGAGGACATACGAGACATGATAGGCTTCCCGCCGGGTAGATACTGGCAGGTGTGCTGGCGCTTCGTGGCCCCGATCTTCTTGCTCTTCATCACGGTCTACGGCTTGATTGGCTACGAACCCCTGACGTATGCGGACTACGTGTATCCCAGTTGGGCCAATGCGCTGGGGTGGTGCATAGCCGGCTCATCGGTGGTGATGATTCCGGCGGTGGCCATATTCAAGCTGCTCACCACGCCGGGAAGTCTGCGCCAGAGGCTGACCACATTGACCACACCGTGGCGCGATCAGCAGTCGATGCAAATGGTGCTGAATGGGGTCACCACCGAGGTGACCGTGGTGCGACTGACCGACACGGAGACCGCCAAGGAACCCGTCGATGTCTGAGCTCGACCCATCGCTCGTTTTCAAGTTTACTACGTTTAGACTTGGAAATTTACCAACAACTCACGTTCACGTACTTGTGGCATTGCACGGGAGAGTGGGGAGAGTTAGCGTTTTTGATTTTGACATTAGGAAAGCAAGGTCCCGGAGGATCGGCAAATTTCGCAAACAACGTACTTAGGTTTCGGCACCGGAAGAGAAAAACCATAGAGACGGGGCAGCGTCAAGCCATAGGTCCTAAGTTAAGATTAGCTTGTAGTTTGTATGGTTAATGCCAGTTATATATGCTGTGTAGATAATACCAAGTCCAATAGAACGGAAAGCCGTCGTTTAAACCACCTACAGTCTCGAATCCAAAGAATGTTTGCATGTGCCAATGGAATTAATGACACGATCGTAGCTCAAATTGGATCAAATTGGGCATAGAATCTGTACATACACAAAAATCAATGATGTAAAAGCTTTAAACACGTTATAGGATATCTCATGGAAGCTGTACTGAAGCAAAAGCTGCCACAGTTGTACCCCAAAATCCCCTCAGACAGCCATGAGGGGATTTTGTTATATCCAAGACCTATTTCCCCCGTCCATCCAACTACTATTGATTGTTTAAAGCAGCCATTTTGGGCAATCAATTCGGAGTTACGAAGCATTCCCAGTTCAGAATCATTTATGTATATAGACTTATGATATTTTGTAATTATTTTACGAGTTTCTTTCGCACTGAAGCAGAACTAACAGCCATGAGTTCTGCTTCAATTTGTTGAAATAAATTATTATACTTTGAGTTACTGAAACAGAGGATTGTTTAAATCAAATCTTTGGGAAAAGAGGATATTAATTCTGATACATCTGAAAAGTAAGTAGAACAATAAATCAGTTTCTTGATTAGATATTTGGGTTTTATTCCAATTTGTATTCTTTGGTTTTCTTGTACAATAATTTCAATTGGTAACGTATAAAAGTAAGAGGGAATCGTAACAAAAGCAACTCAAATGGTTTCCATTTCGATGAATTGTATCAAGTAGCGCAGTTCCAGATAAATATTGAACTCTCTCTCACAGAATCGCAGCTTTTGAGTAAGTATTCTTAGTTGGGGGTACATATTACATATCGCATATATATTTGTATGACGCGTACTTCATACAGCACTATGTAAGCTTTTGCATTAAAAATATATGTATGTTGTGTACGTTATGTATGGTTAGTTCCGATGAGAGAGGTCTAGCTCCCCGGTAATTGATACTCGTATAACATGTTGCGGTGTATGCAGATTACGTATGTTGGTCGGGTTTTGGGTTAAGGTTGCGATTAAAACTGCGTGTACTGTATGCAACTATTGATAGAATATGGTATCCTTTCTGGTGCTATAGAGCTTAGCGTATGTACAGTAAATATTTTTGATTCTGGGCTATACATATGCATATATATATGTTCATACTGGTAGGCAGAGATGCTCATACAGGGCACCTCGGGTGCTAGGTGTGAGCAGCTCTGTCTTAGAGATATTCTGTTCATACGCGGTTACGAGTACGAGTGTGCGGGCAGGGAACCTTGCGAATGCGCCAACTTGATATTCGTGGATGTACATAAGTATACATAAGTTGAGTCGTGCTCGTCGATGATTCGCTAACTAATTAATATGCTATATGTAGATGTGGGTTGTGCAATAACGCCTAAAATCAATGCATACAATGCTGTTCGCACAAGCAACAAATACGATCTCGCCACTGAAAGACACTTCTGAATTGACAAATGATCTAATGACCTATGTGAGTGTCCGATGTCTGACCTCGGCTAATGTATAACAGTTATAAAATCTAATTCATATTACGTCTGTGCATTGAGATTTGTTCGGTGGATGTTATATATTTTTGTAAAGTATATATCTATTATGATATCAGCTATTACCTCAGTAGAAAATAACATTTAATCCGTTTTTAAAGCATTCGTTTTTCGAAAATTAAATTTTCATTAGAGCGCACACAAAACTGGTTATATAATTCGATTAAGTTTTCGTTAAACCTTTGGGGGAAACATTTCTAGAGGATACAGCTCGGAATAAAGCCTTTGAGGCTCCTCATTAGAACCCTTCTTCCGGCTCATGGCAAGCAGACCTATGTGGTTTATCGTTCCGTAGTTAAGATAAGTAATTCAACTATAAAGGCTACATTGGGAATCAATCGGTTATAAACAATATATACGAATTTGTTATCAATTATTTAGTACCAAGTCTACGTAATAGGAAAAATGCCTAAAGTAATTGCCTTATGTACGCTTAAAAATTACTGTAATGCACCAAGAGATTTCACTTTCAGTTTTATCAGCGCTATAAATATATCCATATCCGTATCCGTATCAGTATCCAATTACAATCATTCAGATCAACATATATACGCGCACTTGTTTATAATAAGTACAGGCCGACATAAAGTATGAGATACCTAGTCCAACATTCATATTCGAGTTATTTGCTATGCACTTTACGAATATCTATATCCTTTGTGTGTGAGTCCCGAGATCTTAGTCTGCTTAGGTCTGCTGTATTGAGCTCAAAAAAGCAGGATCCACTGAGGCCACCTTGGCCGTGAGGAATGCATGCATGCAGAAGAGCAGGCTCTGCAGGACTTGGCATTCCAGCTCCTGTAGGGGAAGTAGAGAGGATTAAGCAGGTTACTTCTAATAAAATATAGCACCTTGACGCACCTTTGTTTCTATGGCCCGGCTGTCGTGATCTTGGAAATGCAGCTTCAGCTTGGACTTGCCGTCGTCACTGGAGCCCCTCAGCTGGGAGAACTTATACTGCCAGACAATGGCGGAGTCGGCCCCCTCGGCCAGTGAGAATCCAGCCTGCCAGTCCAACGTGAGTCCGCCACTCTTTCCGTGATGCGATACGGCAAATGTTTTGCGCTATGTGAAGATTGAACTTAGTCACCTGTATTTATGGGTAATGACCCAAACTCACGCCCAATTTAATGACACTGGTCACGATGGCCGCATTCCAGCTGTTCTCGATCCTCAAGAGCTCCTGTCGGGTCTCCACGCTCAAGTACCGGGGCTCGTGGCCGGAGCTCTGGAGCAAGAAGCAGTGCTGGCGACTGTCCACAGTCTCCGATTCTTTGACAATCCGGAACATGGTTTGGTACACCTTATAGACGACCAAGGCCTTGCTGATGCCAGCCACATTTAGCTATTAAATAAATCATATTTAATGATTAAACTATAATCAGTTAACTTGCAACTTACTGGCGGCGTTTCAAAGAGCATCACTTCGGTTCCCTTGAGCAGCAGAAATCGGGGCTTATAGCTCTGCCATGATATATTGTTGTTAATGACTCCCTCGTTCACCCAGCCCATATACTCGATGCGTTCGCCCACCGCAAAGTTTCTGTTGTACAGCTTCATCTATGGAGATATAAATAAGTATTTAAAAGGATTATTAATTTTAATTAATAATTCATTTATGTAGATTTTACCTGTAAGTGCGTTAGGCCCACAACATTGTCTGTTATTAACTTTAGCCATTGACTAAGTATGGCCAGTTCATCGCAGTGTATGACTCCAGTGGTGATGCCGTTTAGGCCGCGCACTTCAAAGGCATTCTGTCGCAGCTTATCGGTGCCATAAATGTATCTCGTCACATAGGCCATCATTAGAGGTACTAAAAAAGAGAGAAAATCAAGGTAAGTGCTGGAAATTTATTCTATTAAATGTTGTGTAAAGGAATGAAATACATTTTATTAATAATAAAAGTATTTTGGTTACTTCCTTTACAAACCATTTGGGAATTATACAGCAAACTACCTGAATCTCTATGAATTTCTAAGTAAGTCTTTAGGTCTTCCTGCTTACCTGCCACCACATCGGTCCATCTCTTCTCGGGCTCCGAGCAAATGGACATGGGACGACTGCAGCTGCGACTAATGGTTCCACTGTTGACGGAGGACTTGTAGCCCTCGTCGGCCTTCAGTTCGGCGCACGTAGCATCGTTGTCAGAGTCGGGCGTGTCTTTGGTTACTAAAATTACAGAAAAAAGCGGGCAGTTAATAAATTATTTAAGTTAACTCCCAGGTAACTCACATTGCTTCTGGAGGAAGGGCGTGGCGGCGCGATAGTGCTTGACCGTCAGCACAACTATATCTCCGGCATTCCGCAGTATGTTGACCGCATCGTCGTGGGGACAGGCCGTGATGTACTCGCCGTTGACCTTGATGATGGCATCGCCCACAAACAGCTGACCCGTAATATCTGCCGCCTGATCCTTGTAGATCCGCGATATAAGTATAGGTAGCTTGTGCTCAGCTCCGCCCTTTATGCTCAGTCCCAGGCCGCCCTGCTTTTGGCGCGTTATTTGAACCATGCGTTCCTGCAGCAAATATACTCTTAAGCTTTCTGGAGTTAAAATGGTATAGTACCAGATTTTACCTTCGATTCCATGGGCGGTCCATTGGGATGACAACTGGTTGGGGTTACAACTTCCAGCTTCTGCAGCGAGAGTAGCTCCATGGTGAGATTGAGTCGCAGGGGCTCGGGTCTGCTCTTGCCATCGCTCACATGGACCATGCCAGTGCGCACCTGTAAAGTATATTTATATCTTAATGAAATCTATATTATATATATTTTTAGACTACCTTCAGGTTTTGATCGAGTTTTTCTTCTATTGGCGTGGCCATGGTGTCAGAGAGCTTCATTATTCCTGAAATCATTTCAAACAGGGGATTACAAATGTGATTTATGGCGGCTAATAGGATTTTAAATATGAAATATGGCTACAAATGGAGCGGGAGAGATTTGTTTTAGGAACCCAAACTTTATGTTATAAATATAGCTAAATATAACTAATAATTAATGCTGTTTTGTGATGATTAGGGAGAGACTTGTTGTATGTAAACACGAAATATAAACACAAAATAAATGTAATAATTTGTTGTTTCTTTCTAGTTGAAATTGGAGATTTCACCTAAATAAGCCACACAAATTATTGTATTTTTTTAAGGAAAAGGTACCCCTGTAAATAAGTTGATTGGATTGATTTCCCGGAATGAATAATTTAGTGTGAAACGAGTGAAGCCAAGTAAAAAGGTCTGCAATGTTGCCTGACTTGCGGTAATAAAGGGATGCCTACCCTTGTTGGCCGATCCGATGGCCGCCAATCAAGTTGGCGACTTCTGAGAAGCCTTCCTCGGTTGTTATTGTTAACACGATTCTACATTGTGGCCATGGCAATGGGCCGTGAAGCAAGTGCAATCAAATCCCTGCCCGGCTCCGGTTGCCCTTATCGATTGCCAATTTCCACGTAACAGATACATTCGAGACAACAGAAAGCAACGCAATTTCAATCATCGACGGAGCGTATTGAATTACGCTGCCACACTGGGCCACTGATGAGCCACTGGCGGCGGTTCAAGGTGAGCCGTGCAATCGCCTTAATTAAATTACACATGCAATTAGAAACAATTAAGCGCAATCAGGCGGCGGCGAAGTGTAATGGAAATCTGCCAGATCGAGGCGATCCGCTCCCCGTACCGTACCCTATTCCGGGAAAGCCCTGCCGCGGCATATGTTTTCCATTAAAGTGGAAAATAAATATGCTACCGGAAAACCAGATATGAGTGAAAACACATTGAAGTGCGGCCCCATCTGTCGATGTTTGTGGTGCTGCTGCTGCTGCAGAATGCGGAGTGCTGAGTGCTGAGTGCCGAAGTGTGGCCGCAACTGTTCGTGAGGAACGGGGAACCAGAATAAGAACGAGCATTCCGGGTAACCACTTGTGCTCCATAAATAGGTGTTGCTCCCAGGGGAGGAAGAGGAGGGGGAGGCTGCATAGCGCCTTTGAGCGCCAAATATGTGCATATGGTGCCTGCCGGCCCCAATGCCATCTGAAATTGAGAAATTCGCCATTCGATGGGGCGAACTTTCACTTTATTGGTGAGCTAAGAATTTAATACAGCATCAGAAGCATTCTTTGAAATATAAATATACTCTTAATATGATTCTAAGAATTAGGAAAATTAAATACAGTCAGCAACTAAATGAAAAAAATATTAATGGGCCTAAAAGGAAAATACTTTCGGAGCAGGTAAAGTTTCCAGACAAGGTTCTGTGTGTCGTAGTTTTAAAATTATGACAGTAATATCTTTTAGAATGCCCTTATGGGCGGGACCTCTGCTCATTTTTTCCGAGTGTACTTGCAACTTGTAAAAATGTCGCTTTATCAATCCCCGCGTCCCCCTGGCTTGCCGCGTGTCATGGCAGCCGGGGGAATGGTCATTCGGCGGAGCACCGGGGAATGGAACACGCATACGCTCCGTTGTCCCGGGTTACCTTTGATTATGGCTTTATTACGTGTGCACTCTGCGCTGCGTGCTCCGGAGACGTAGGACCGTAAAGTTGAGCCCGCAGCGGAATGGGGGAATGGGGGAGCAGAAGCGGGATTTACTGAGCTTCAAACCAAACAAGCCAACATGTTCGGCTCAAGGGTTTCGCCAATCAGCTGTGCCTCGGAAAAGAGCAGCAGCAGCAGCAGCAGCAGAAGCCTTTCGGGCTGTTTGCCTGAAGTTTCAGCGATTGAACTTTTTTTGCAGCTCTGCCACAGGCAAGTAAAACAAACACACGCACACCCAAACACACACACACACACGCACGCACACTTACTGCTTACTGGGAGGCACACACTCGCATAACCGATACTTTTTGCCCCAGGGCAGAAACGTTGATTATTAATTTATGTGTGTTTGCTAAACAACTCCACCGCGCCCACAATATCGGTTTAGGGATTACCTCCTTGTATTGACGGATGTACTTAGGCTCGGCCACACATATATGTGTGCTATATATGGACATATAACTGGCACAAAATCGTTTTTCGCCCCGTCCAATTGGGTCACATTTTCACAGTTCACAGTTCACAGTTCCGCTTGCTGTCCTGGGCCTGAACTCGCGACTTGGCCAAATCGCAGCTCATAAAAGTATGCTAACTTTCCGTTCTGTTTGTCACACTTTTGCCCACTTCACCATAAATGTATATATGTTTATATATATATATCAATTGGTTGGCTGTACTCCCAGCGCGGAGCCCGGGTCCTTCGAGGTCCAGAAAACAACGTTCCCAAAGCCAGAGCGCGAGCGAACTGAGAGCTCCGTTGGCAACACACACCGCCGCCTCTCTCCGCAGCAGCTTTGTGCAGCCTGCAGGCCATATGTTTTGGTTACCGCAGAGTTGCCCCGATTCCGGGGTTAGCCAGCTCGCGAACTTCCGAAGTTCTGGCCACAGCTTTGGGGGCCACCAAAGCTCTTCTGTGGAACCAAAGCTCTTTGCTGTGTTCTATATACAAGTTCTAGGTGGCGGCAGAAATGCACGAGTTTAGTTCGGACAACAGGCGTATACTTGATATGTGGCGCTAAATCCATTTAGAGTGTGTAATATATATTCAGCTTAAGATAAACGTAATTATTTAATTATGTAAATAAATAAAATATTTGTGGTAGGTAAGATAGTGTTTACAAGGTTATCCTAGATTCCTAGAACTACCTTAGAAATTATTCAGTAAGTCATATTTTGTAAATTCAGTAAACCTCTAATTCCGCTGGAAGTCATAAAATATTAAAGACGAGTTTAGTTCGGACAACAGGCGTATACTTGATATGTGGCGCTATATCCATTTAGAGCGTGTAAAACTTATTGAGTTTAAAATAAACGTAAATATTTAGTTCTGTAAATAAAGAAAATATTTGTGTTAGGTGGGATATTGTTTCCAAGCATATCCTAGATTCCTAGAACTACCTCAGAACTTATTCAGTAAGTTATTAATTTTAGCGGCGATTTCGAATATAAACGGCAATTGGCTGTCATTCCATTTTTGGCCAAATTATGCTCTTCAGAAGACATCAAATGCGGATTTTTGGGTCCTAAAAAAAATAAAAAAACCATAACTTGGCCAAAACAGGCTTAATTTCAAATCGGAAAGCTTTTCTTTGTTAGATTTTATTTGGTTAATTAATCTGCATATTTAGTTTAGAGATAGGAAAAAATAAATTTTTAGCCAATTTTTGAAAATTTTAATGATGTAACCCCTTATCATTTTTTGAAAAATTGGCCAAAAATTTTTTACTTTAATATTTTAATATTTGATTATTAAATAATTAAGATTTTAACGGTGATTCGGAATATGGGCGGCATTTGGCTGTCATTCCATTTTTGGCCAAATTATGCTCTTCAGAAAACATCAAATGCCGATTTTTGGGTCCATAAATCGGCATTTTTATATCCTAATTTCTTGTTAAATCATTTTTAAGGAAATATTGTATTATTATTTAATTAAGATTTTAGCGGCGATTCCGAATNCGAATATAAACGGCATTTGGCTGTCATTACATTTTTGGAAAAATTATGCTCTTCAGAAGACATCAAATGCCGATTTTTGGGTCCTTAAATCGGCATTTTTATATCCTAATTTCTTGTCAAATCATTTTTAAGGCAATATTTTATTATTATTTAATTAAGATTTTAACGTCAATTCCGAATATAAATACCATTTGGCTGTCATTCCATTTTTGGCCAAATTATGCTCTTCAGAAGACATCAAATGCGAATTATTGGGTCCTTAAATCGGCATTTTTATATCCTAATTTTTGGTGAAAGAATTTTTAATGCAATATTTTAGTATTAAATAACTAACCTTAGAAGTTATTCAGTAAGTAATATTTTAATTTTGTTAATTCCTTAATCCTCTAATTTCTCTAAAAATCATCAAATATCCAAGGAAACACTTTTTAAATAAGTATAATATATATATATTTCAAAATACAGATGTTGTAAACATTATTCAACTAGTTATAATTAAATTAAATAAATACCTGTAAAGACAGCAGCTCTTAAACCAGTTAATGTATATACATTATAGCACATCTAAGATATATCACCTAAAAATGGTATTGTCATATTGAAAGTACAAATTCCGACCCCAGTGGTGTAATATTTCTCAATCCAAAACCTCCACCATTAGCAGGTATCAAATAAATAATTTTTAACCAAACAAGAAACCAATAAATTGCCGGAAATGGCTGCTGAAATTGAAAAATTCCCAAGAGGGCCACAGTCAGCGCAGGTATCTGTTGCTCCACCTGCAAATAATATGCCGCAAGGAGGCCATATTGAGTCCCAGTTTGCCATGCAAGTTGAACGAAATGCTCGTTAAATGTTAATTAGAACGCTGAATCAGCGGCGTTAGCTCATTAAAAGTTTGGCGCGCCCATTTTTGTTGTGATTGTTAACCAGAATAGGGCCAAGTTCCAAGTTACCTGCTTTTCGGCCCCGACCCTTCGCCCGGCCCAGGATAAGCCCACGAATAAGTGGCATTCGAACACAATGGATGGGAGGCAAAGTTAATTAATGTATTTGCCAAGGTGAAGCCTCTTTGGCAGGTGAGCAGGAAAATCAGGCTAATACTCGAATGAGGCAGCTTTAGCTGAATAAATTAGAGTAATACCAGTTAAGTCTAGGTTATACCAGCATGGTGATCTCGCGGAAGTCCCAGAAGTAAAAAATGTAGTATAAAGCGCATCTTGTGGGTGAACCCATTCTGGCTTATCATCATCCAAAAATTGGTAAATAAAGTCTTTCCTTGTGTGGGCTCTCTACCCTTGAATGTTTTTCTGTAGAGATTTAAAATTAACAATGTTTACAAACTCTGAAGTTTATAAAAAATAAAATCTCTTAATAATCGATGCAAATTTCTGGAATATTTAACTGGCAACGCTGATACTCCTCCCTTTTTTTTACCGATTTATAAATAGTGGTTGCACATGCGCCAACAACTTTGTAACTTGTACTATCAGCAATTAAATAATTTAAGTAATTTATGTATTAACTAAAATATTAGCTTAAAGTAAACTTTAATGCAATCAGAATTTAAGGAAGTAATATTTTCAGGCTATATAGCTTGCGGAGTTTAAAAGGAAACACTGGTTTTGACTTGTTGACGTGTCACTGCTGCTTTTGGAGTCTTTGAAGTTGATGGCGATAATGGCTGGCCCGGGCAGGTGGCGGTCAGCCAGGACTAGGCAGGACTAGGACCAGGAGCAGACTCAGTCCTCGAGCGGCGACCCCGCCGGCTGTCACTGCCACTCAGCGCAATCAGTTGGGATTTGAGACACTGGCGGCGATGGCAACTAGAGTAAGAAAGTAAGAAAGGCGGCTTGAGGGCTTGAGGGCTTGAGGGCCACGGCAGCTCCAGGAACAACAGCAGCCACAACAACGTCGTCGGCATTATTGACAAAAGTTTTCCGTTTGTTTTCGGCGCTTTTCCTCAATCTCCAATCCGCTCGCTCGCTCTGCGGTTGCGGGAAAAGGGCAGCGGGAAAGCGGCAGCGGCAGCAGCCACATTTTTGTTAGCTGATTGAAATTAGTTGATGCATAAAAAAGTTTGTTTGCTAACAATTCCGTTCGAAAATATTTCGGTTCTAAAGTAAAATTATGACTGCTTTGCATATTTTTCGGTTACCAATGTAAAACTTTAGGAGACCCAGCCAACTTATTGGCATTGGCAAATGTTGGGAATTTATGGCCTGTGCAAATGTTGGCTTGCCATTCACAATTTCGCCAAGAGTTTGCCCTTTTCCGGCAGGAGGAATATCCTGCATTCGCCTGAATTCCTGTAATTGCATTAGTCGCTCGCTTGTTGATTTTGGCCAAAGCGATTACATCGTGTGGAATTTTTTAAAGCCCAGCCCAAGCTCAGGCCAAATCAGGGAGCAACATCGTGTAATTGAATAATTATGTTATTGTGTGGCTCGGTGAACTTGAGAGATTTCCGTCTGACAGCTGCCACGAAGCATGGCGTTGGCTCTGCGTATCTGCAAGATACAGGATACACACCATACACAGATACACAGATACAAGACGCCGCAAGGATGCTCACACAAACTGTTCGCTCTACCAGCAGCGGCAGCCTAACACAAAAACTTAATTAAGCCTGATTCTGGTCTTAGCACCTCCGGAACATTAGCAAATCAATTGAGTTGGGGGCAAGCAGGAAGACTAGTCTAGTCTGGTGATTTGTGCACAGTAAAATATTGTTTGAATGAAGTGTTTATTTAGGCAACTCTTTAATAAAACATAGTGGGTATTTAACAACAACAAAACTATTTTTAACTTTGGAAGAGAAGGGTTAAAAAATAACTTAATGTAGAGGAAGTATAGAAGAAGTATTCCTGTTTTTTATCAGCAAACTTCCCTGGCGAGCCTCGGATGCGCAGAACGTAAACAAAGCACCAGTGCGGTAATATTATGATTTTAAAGATAGATCAAGCCTTCTTTAGAGTTAAATAAAATTCTTTAGTTAATATTTTAGCTATTATTTCCCTCATATCTATCAACTTCGATATATTTTTTACTTATACAAATGCAATTGCAACATATCCACTCCAGATGTAAATATTTAATAATAGCATGTTTAGAATGTTTTGTTCCGTGTGCATGGATATATGGCAAGTAATCCGTTTGATTGGATGGTTGTCACCTACAGGATAACCAATTTTAATGCACTTTCACACCCGGGATGAGCTCTGCCGAGCTAAGCTGAGCAAGCAAACAAATCGCACAGCCTGTTAGTGTTCCGGGGAAAAAATATGAGTCCAAGAAGGAGGAGGGGATCCTGGGAAGCCAACTGGGCGATGCAGACCACGCATGCAACACGCCAGCGACAACTTCCGTTCTTTCTCCGGTTTCTGCGAAAATATACCAGTTTTTTTCTGTATTTGTTGCTTCTTTCTGCCAACCGAGATTCACGGCACGGAAAATGCTTTCAATTTAGCAACGAGCACGATTCGGTCGAATGCATGGCAATCAAAATGCGGTTAGTTGCGTGTGGCAGCCGCAGCAACGGCAGCAGAATAAGGAGTCCAGGCGGTGGGGGGGCAGAAACAGCGGCAAAAATGCGGCAGTGGGCGGCGGCAGTGCCACAACAACCGCGGTAACAACGCTGACAACACAATGACAACAACAGCAATCGCGAAAAAAATGACAATTGTCTACAATTTTAATTTTCATATGCACGCAACAACGGCAACTTCAGCAGGACAACAAGGATTAACATACGCGTCCCCCCCACCGGAAATGCACTCACACACACGAGCTGAGTTTTGTGTGTGTTTGAGTTTGCGGCCAGCACTGTGTTTGCATTTGTATTGCTAATAAAGAGGGGACGTAGAGCCTATCTGCCACGCCCCCGGACAGTTGCGGTTGAAATATTGTTGAGACAGGTCCTTTGGAAAAAAATGGGAAATGCCAGGGGGTTACAGGCACTGCTACCGAATTGGAATCCTTTTAAAGGCACCGGAAGTAAGCCCTAGTAAACTTGATTCATAAAAGCTGCGAGTATGTTTTCTTTATATTTTTAACATTAATAAAATCATTTTTAGAGACTAGTTTTTGAAGTGAATATGTGTTAAAAGGTTCTAGTAAATGAAAGTAATATGAATTACCTTTTAAAAAAACCTTTAGAGGGAAGAGAGAGTGCTCTTTGTTGCTTAAACTAAATCTCATTATAAATCTTATTAATAAATCATTTTATAATGCCCTAGTAAACTTGATTCATGAAAACTACGACTATGGTTTCCTTATATTTTTAAAACCAATAAAATAATTTTTAGAGACTACTTTTTGAAGTGAATATATGTTAAAACTTTCTACTAAATGAAGGTAATATGAAGTACCTTTTAAAAAACCTTTTGAGGGAAGAGAGAGAGCCCTTTGATGCTTGAACTAAATCTCATTATAAATCTTATTAATAAATCATTTTTATACAATTTGAAACTCCCACTCACTCTCATAAATTGCACAAGTAAAAGAGCGGCAATTCAATTACTAGTCCAGCTTACTGCATTCATCTTGGGAAGCATTAATTAAATATTCCCACTTACCCGGACACTTGCCACTAGCTGATTTACGATCTATAGGAATAGTTGGCCGTAATAAGCACTGAAAAAGGTTATTATTACAGCGGGCATCCATCGCCAATTGATTTACGCACTTTGCCATTAAATATCATTTTGGGCTTCCCGCTTTCCGCTTTTCGCTGCCATTCCCCAGCAAAGCTTATAAATTAATTAAAAAATCAGTATAAATACATAAATCAATTACCCGCCTCAATGAGACGCGCGAGGCACTCTTTGGCGCCAGCTTTGGCGCTGGGAAATTACTTGGCAGCTGCAATGACAAGAGGTCTGTGTGCCCGCAGGGATGCGGCGGCGGCGGTGGCGGGTGGGGAAGGAGCAAGATGCAGGACGATGGACCAGCCAGGATGAGAAGGAGCGCAGCGATAAAAACGGCAACATGGCGTTCAAAGTGCACAAAATGGCGGTAATTCGCGCTTTGTTGCCGCGCGGCCAATACGCTTCAGTGACTAAAGTGCACTAAAAAAAAAAGGGGTTAATAAGTATATGTATTCAGCGTCATCTATAATATATATATATAATATATAAAATATTAAATACTAATAGAGTGAGGTTTAAGTTGTAACTTATAAGTAACTAAAGTTATACTCACCGACTCATAGACAGCAGTGGTTTACTTCCGTAAATAAGAGTAATCCTCTATACATTTTATTGAAGACATTTAAAGGTGTTTAAGGAATAGATTCCTGGATTACTTTTCTCACAGTGTAAGCGCCTACACAACATCTACAACAACGACAAGCATAACCACAACAGGAGCGCGAAAGGAGGGCGAGAAAAAAATGGGTAAAAAGGCAAACAGGGACGCTGCTAATAAGAGCCAGGGCCCTGAAAAAGTGGTAGTGGCAGTTGGCCGACTGCAGGCACTGCAACGCCAAAGAAAATATATTGTTCAGCTTAATTTCTTCCTCGCACTTGCACTTGCACTGCCACTCCGACTTCTACTTCTACTTCTACATCTACTTCCACTGGCAGCCCGGGCTAAACTTTGTTCGAGGGCAAGAAAAGCGTGAATTGTTCATAAAATATTCGCTGCAAGGACGCCTGGGTTCCCCTTGGACAGCAGCGGTATGTCATTAATGATTTCCTTTCATGCGGCCAATGCAATTACGTACTTTTCCCCATTGCCCCGATGAATTGATGGCAAGCCGGGGACTTCGCTAAAGTTAGCATAAAGTTCCCTCTTATTGTCCGGATTCCCTCATTATCCAACTTGCTCACAACTTTACCAGAGAGTTATGGTGCCGCATCTACCGCATATAGTCGCATGTACATGTCTCGCTATGACAATTTCATTAAACATGGCTAATCAAATAATGTAGGCAAAGGGAATGCCACAAGTTGTGCAGCATAAGTGTATAAAACCCACCATCCACTGGCCATATTTTATAGCACACACACACAGGACTCTCCTCCTGACCACTGGCAAAGTGGGTGTGTGAGCAGATGGAAAACAAACTTTTCTGTGGGACCATCAAAATTATGAAGCACCATATGGAAGTGCAGGTCCTTTTTTTTCACACAACCACAGTCGTACATCAACCTGAGTGGCAACTATTTGCTGTACAAATACAGGAAGAGCGAGAAAATACAGACCCTTCAGTCGGAGTGCCGAAAAGGGGAAAATATATATATATATATGCAGCTGAAGATGATCAGGGAACATCATGAGTTCCAGAACTCCCTATCATGTTGATTTTGTTGCCTAAAAATGGTGATAAAGTTTAGAAATAAGCTATAAACAAGATTTAGATCCCCTTAACAATGTTTAAATAGATCTTTACAAGGGCAGCCTTAATTATTCCCCGCCTTCCAGTTTCCTTAAGACAAAGGTGTTAATCTCCCGACTGAAGGGTTAATAGCATTCCGCACAAATCAGATTAAAATAGAACGAAACAAAAAATCCCTAGACCTGACCAAGCACGGTGTCCTGGCCCCATTTCGGGCCTCCTCTGGCAAAGTGGCTCCTACTGCTACTACCAAATTTTCAATTACTGCTGCCCGGGCGAAAGTAATGGCTGAAACCGGGGCTGAGGCTGAGGCTGAGGCCGAAACGCAGGCGAGTAACAACCACTGCCAGCTGGCAAATGGCACATTTTGTGCTTAATTTCATTTCCGTTTAGGTGCCGCTCCAAAAATGCCATTTGGAGCAATAGAGAGAGCGAGAAAGCAAGCGGTAGAGGGAGAGTGAGAGAGAGGGGTCAGAGTGGTCCTTGCTGCGCAACAATGAAGCGCTTGGGTAACGGTAAATTTCATTTTAAAAGCATTTTCATTTACATTTTGTCCATTTGATTTTGCCATTGAAATTTCGAAGCGAAAAACTTTTCCGCCGGCAATTTTATTGTTTCGCCATTATTACAGGTGAAAGAGAGTGTCTGTGTCTGTGTGTGTGTGTGTGTGTGTGTGTGTGCTGGAGCCCGAAAACAGTTTTATGGCCCCAACGGTGAGGCACCTCCTCGCAGGATCCATCTCCGGCTGTCCTGATGGGCTTCCTAATCCGTTTGTGCTTTTAGTGGCGGCGAAATTTTAACGACGCATCTTCGGAATTTGTTTAAGAAATCTATAAGGGCGCCGCCCATTTCGTTATTGCCGTCGCTGGGCTCCCCTTTGTTTCCATTCCCGAGCACTGAGAGAAAAATGTTGAGGAAAACTTATTAAAATTACAAAGAAAATGGTATTCAATTGTCTGATATATAAATAAATATATTATTTTTAATACTAGCCTCCTTTGTCTCAGCTTTTTAGATTCCTTAATGAGACTCTACAATTTCTAAGAGCAATTTTTACTTACAAAGACTTTAATTCCATTGCAATTGAAAAATGCCCCAAAAAGTATGCTATAAAATATGTATAAGTAGGTTACTAGTCTCACTTCTAGCCTTCTTTCGGAGATCCTCAAGTTATCCTTCTCAGTGTGTATTTCTCTCAGTGTGTGTGATTTTTCACTTTGTCTGCTTTTGACTGCAGCCCATTGTTTGTTTTTCTTTTTGCCTGTTTGTAGCCGGTTTCTTTTTGGTTTTTATGCGCGACGCTGGTTGAACGCTTCGCTGCTTTGATTTGCCTTGCTTAGCTCGGTCCCCTTTGGCCCCACGACCCGCGCAGCACCCCTGACCTTTATCCTGGCCAGTGCAGAATACTCGAGCCCAGGTCCTTGGACAGGACAGCAAAGGCAAAGGCACCAGCAGCAGCAGCAGCAGCAGTGACTGAAACAGGAGCAGCACTCGTGCGCACTTCGTGCTACAAAGCAACAAATCGAGTTTGCGAATAAATGAAATTACTTTTCGGTCTAATGACCATCATCTGCTGATTTTATTAGATTTGTTTCCTTTTGCTCTGTGTGTTTGTTTACTGCCTCTGCTGTTTCCCAGC
This sequence comes from Drosophila pectinifera, assembly GCA_008042775.1. Lineage (NCBI taxonomy): Eukaryota > Metazoa > Arthropoda > Insecta > Diptera > Drosophilidae > Drosophila > Drosophila pectinifera. The sequence continues at coordinate 27,611 of VNKC01003491.1, forward strand.
GTTTTCCCGAGTTTTCCACGATTTTGCTGCCACTGTTGCAACATCGAACTGTTCCAGCAAACTTCAAATGACTTTTGTGCCCAATAGCTGTGAGGAAAATGTTTGATAAGAGACGTGTTGTTACCTTTTGCAGGGGTGGTTACAGCCACGTCTTATCGAGGGAGGAATAAGTTACAGGAAGTCTGGAACCATCTAGCTTATGAGACCTGGTTTTAAAGAATTTATCAAATTTTACGGACCGACTCCCATATAAAGTTATGTTAATAATGTGATTCTCTGAGATTTGTAATGGAAGAAGTACACCTTGAAATGTTTGTAATTTCACAGAAAATATTATTTTTTTCTAAAATACAATACATCTTTGTAAGGTTTAAATATCTAACCAAGAGGTAGATATTGGATTCTTGTTTTTCTAACCAAGCAAAATATTCTACAATTTATTTAGATTAGAGCATTATTTTTCCAAGTGCTCCCTCTGATTATCCCATATTTGTGTGGGATTTCCCATTCAACTTTCCTTTTCCTGGCTCACCTGTTGTTGTTGTTGTTATTCTGATTTTCTCGGCTTTTCCCGCTGTGCTGGGCCTGTGAATTTTCCCCCCATGAAAAAAGGAACTGACATTTCATTTTTATGAAACATCTTATTTTTCTAATTTGCAACAGCAGGTGTCGCCATTTTCTGCAATTTTGTGTTTATATGAGAAAAGTGCTCGCTCTTCCGCCCCCTCGCCGGTGATGTTGAGCGGGTGTAAATTCAGTTTACTGTAAAATTTAATAGAAAGCGAATTTTCCCCCACAGCAGCAGCAGCTGCGAGCGCGTGTGTGGCTGTGTGTGGGTGTGTGTGTGGGGGCAACAGTGCGTATGTGTGCGTGCAAATTGGGGTCCTTTGTTTATAGTGTTTCACATGTTTGCATATAAAGTGAGAATTCCTGTAAAGCATGCTGTAAAAATACGTTTAATAAGCTACAAGACGGCTAATACACAAGAATAAATATAGGCAAGAAATCGGGTTGAATTTAATATTAAATTAAGGTGGATAGGAAGGCTGAGAAATTATACTATATATTATATACAATACTAAATATATCTCTCTGTAAACAAGCATAAGTCAAAAGATCAAAGATATGAAGGATATTCTTCAAGCTTGTAATTATGCAAAAATATTTACATTTAAGCTAGTTTCTCAAATATTTTTTAATGTGTATTATCCGCTTATTTCTCCCACTTTCCCGGAACAATAGAGAGCCGGAGGGATGCGTGGAGACGGGGAGACGGGGACTTCCAACCAACCTGACGTCTTTATTAATTCATAAAACGGTACAAGCGCCAGGTGTCGTTCACGATATGTCTGCGCTCGGCATTTCCTTCTTGTTTTTTATTACGTTTTTAAAAGTCAAACAACGGAATTTCGGAAGCTCTGCCCAAATTACCAATAAAAACAATAGCAGAGCCACACATACATATACTACTATGCTTGCATATGTATGTGCCTTCTGCCCAAGATCCACCCATCCACCTTAGTATAATTCGTTATCTCTGGGGCGTATCAAAATCACGCTTGATTAACTTTTTCGAGCCATTTAACAAATAAGCAATAAAATCCGTGCATTTCCTTAGTCGGTGTCCAAGTCGAGACCTCAACCCCACAGTCCCCCATGGTCCTCGCTGGCAGAGCTTCTCTCTGTTGTCTTGAGCAAATTGCCATTTTGTGTTCAAATGAGACGTTTATGTTTTTTAATTTTATTCCCCTCCTTGTTCCTGGTAATGGCCAATGTCAATGGGTTCAGCTGGGGGCAATCTGGGGATCAAGGATCTGGATTGAATGAGCCTGGAATTGTGTCCATCTTATAAAAGGTCGTGAGAGGCGAAGGGTGTTTCTATAAGCTAATATTTAATGGTTCTAATTAAAGATGTATTATGTTCTCTAACTACTTATTTTTTAAATTTATAGAACTACTTGAATGTGTGGAAACATTTAAATTGTACTAACAAGTGCCGTGTACATATGGGAAAAGTATGCACACATTTATACTTTAACTGAGTTGAATTAAACTAAATGTATATTTCCTGGTAAAATAAGAAATATTTTTAAAGCTCTTAAAAGGTCAGACATAAAGATTGGTAGATATATCTATGAATACATGTGATGACCACTTTTAACCATTTTTCAATACTTAAGTGCGGAGTCATAAACCAATCCCTGTAAATATTAGGCTACTGCAGATGAATAAGATAAATTTACTTAATTAATTGCATTGTTTAAAGGCTTAATTCACTTGTAGAATTTTTTTGTTGACCAGATTCACCTAGCATTGTCTAAAGCCAATCGTTTGGAAATCCAATAAGTTAATTATGCGTTTGTTAATTCACATTTGATGGCCATTTGGAAAAGAAGCTGTTAGACTGAAGGCTAAACGTTTCCTTATTGCCAGGTCATCCGGAAATGGAGTAAACCTGGAGAACTCTTGGCTGACTTTATATATATATAATTTTTAGCTCTAATACACGAAATATGCGTATTAGCTGTAACGAAAATAGTACAATATCATCTGAGTTACCCATTGAATTATTGAGCAATCAATCTGCTCTCAATAAATGAAAACTAAGAGACATTTAATATCTCAAAGAAGCTCCGCACACACTTAAATTAAAACCCGGTTGGAATCCAATTGATTTAGTGTCCAATCAAGCATATTTGGTCCTTGCAGGTTTCGTAAAATATCTTAACTGCAGCAGCACACCTGGAGAAGAAAACGAGGCATAAATAAACAAGCAAGGAAATTGCAAATCCCCAAATTAGCATTAGCTAATCAAGGTAACAAATGGCAGAGGGGCAGCTGGGCAGGTGGATGGAAAATCTTAAAGCAAATACTCACAGGACTTTGTGTGCGTTAAGTGCAGTGCTAAGGGCCCGACCCAGGGCCCCCGGGCTGTTGGTATTATATATAATCGAGAAGTATGCCATTTGGATGGCAAAATTAAATTTGACTGGCCCAACAACAGGCACGCACACCCCACACACACTGCACACACAAGAGTAGCAGCAGCAGCAGTGCCCGGCCAACGTTTGCCAACTGCAGCTGCGAGTACATGGCTTGCAGTCAAATTCCGGCTCCCGCTCACCTGGCCCGTAATCAAAGCCACAACCATGGGCCAAGTCAGGACTCTGCGCCTGGCAGGGACCAATTAAATATTGAGAGAGAGACATTTGCCATTTCGTGCTCCGTTTGTAATTAGCCGTAACATTCAGCCGGATATGTATATATACACACATATGTGGACAATCAAGTCAGCCTCATAATGCCATTTACCGAATTCCATTGATTTTCACCCCCGCACCCGCTACTTCAAAGCAATTTTCAGTCCCTCCCTTCGTCGGAGGTAAATATTTTATAGTCAACATAATCACATCACACATCAAAGTCCCGAAATCCGAAATCTAAAATCAAAACCAATCGAGTTGCTAAATCAGACCATATTTATACGAGAGCCGCATTCGATTGGAAATCAAATGTTGGTTTGCCAGGTGGCTTTCCCCCCCTCAGGTGGCACAAAACTGACGGGAAATAACTCAAGCTCAAGACGGAAACATGGGCCTAAGTTTTCCCAGCACCACCACGGCTGATTGAATAATTTCCAGAGGTCCAGAGGGGGAAATTCTATGCCACTTCCACTTAGATACTTAATATACATCAGAATTTATGGACAGTTTCCAGTTGATTTCCATGTCATTATTGTATAATGATAAGCACAACTATCTAATTAAATGTGAATTTGAATCTATGGCCATTAAATTATTAGTCAAGCAATACAATCTTTTATTAATATTTAAAATTCCAAAAGTAAGTATGTATATGTATTGAGATTCAAACAAATGCCAGTTAACGATTGTGTTGGGGTGTCTTCTACAGAAAAGAACCATGTACAACCCATATTTTATTAACTAAAGTAAGTTTTAAACAATTTTAGCTCTTATATACTTTATATTAAGAAAGAAAAACGCCTAAAGAAGTGAACAAGGTGGGACTCAGAGTCCTTAACCTTAACCTTAACTTATTTAACTTAAGGTTAAAAAGATCTCTCTGTCATAGATGGCAATTGATGTGTACTATTCATGTACTACTAAAATGATTGATGCATGATGTATTAAATATATATAATATGCAAATATGTATTAAACTTCTGGCGCTATCCAGAGCCTACTTCTAGAATGACTGCTATAGTTTCGATTTAGCCAGAAAAGGCCATCCAAGCAATCCTGGTAACTGGGCTTCGGAGCTGTCAACAACCGTTGGCCGACATGTCCGTGTATATAGTTCATTTCATTCTAGATCGTCGTACGAGTCAGATCAGCTGGCAATAGAAATACCATACAAAATTTTCAAGTGGAAAAAAAATAATAGTGTACCCAAAATTTTCAGTGTTCCTAAAAAGTTGTTCGTTTCTTTACAATTCTATTGCTTGGCTTACATTTGTTGCGAAAGTGCCACATAAAAAATGCCGTCGTTGAAGGACATGTCTCTGATGAGGACCTGCGTGAAGCTAATGGGCCAGACTGGTGCCAGGACATTTGCGATGAAGTGCAAGCAGCCCAAGGGCGTGGTCGTCGGCGTCTACCTGGGGGATGGTGACAAGCCGGCCAAGGGCACAAAGAACGCCATCGCCCTGGACGATGCACTGGGCGGGAAGCTCCTCACCCTGATACGGGAGCGCGGCCTAAATGGCGCCCTAGGCAAGGGTCTGCTGTTCAGTGGCTTCGATGGCGAGTACCAGGCGGTGGCCGTCGTCGGCGCGGGCAAACATGGAGCGGCCTACAACGAGAACGAGGAGCTGGACGAGGGCATGGAGAACGTGCGCATAGCGGCCGGCACCGGAGCGCGTGCCCTGCAGCTCCAGGGCATGCACGAGGTGCATGTGGATGCCTTCGACTATCCGGAGCAGGCCGCCGAGGGTGCCGCCCTGGCCGTCTGGCGGTTCAACGCCAACAAGAGGAAGAAGCACCGTCTGCACACACCCAAGCTGGACATGTACGGCAAGGGCGATCGGGATGCCTGGGTCCGGGGCCTCTTCAAGGCGGAGTCCCAGAACCTGGCCCGCCGTCTGTCCGACACTCCGGCGAATATGATGACGCCCTCGATCTTCGCCCAGGCCGCCGTGGACGCCCTGTGCCCGTGCGGCGTGTCCGTGGAGGTGCGCTCCATGGACTGGATCGAGGACATGAGCCTCAACTCCTTCCTGATGATCGCCAAGGGCTCCTGTGAGCCGCCCCTCATGCTGGAGTGCAGCTACTGTGGAACCTCGCCCGAGGACCGCCCCGTCCTGTTGCTGGGCCAGGGCCTCACCTTCCACAGCGGCGGCCTGTGCCTGAAGCCCAAGAAGGGCATGGACAAGTACCGCGGAGCCATGGCCGGAGCCGCCGTCTGTGTGGGAGTTCTCCGCGCCGCCGCCGCCCTGTCGCTGCCCATGAATATCACGGCCGTCATCCCGCTGTGCGAGCACATGCCTTCGGGAATGGCGGTCAAGTGCGGCGATGTGGTGACCCTGCTCAATGGCACCACCATGGGCATCAAGAGCGTGGGCAAGGCACCAGTGGTGCTCATGGCCGATCCCCTGCTGTACGCCCAGGCCACGTTCAAGCCCAAGCTGGTCATCGACATCGGTACGGTGGCCAAGGGTGTGGACTATGCCGTCGGCGGAGGTGCCAGCGGTCTGTGGACCACCTCCAAGTCGGTGTGGCAGAGCTTCCGCAAGGCTGGCGGCATCACCGGCGACCGCATCTGGCGCTTCCCGCTCTTCAAGTACTACAAGCAGATCGTGAACAACAACATCACCTACGATCTGTGCAATACGGGCCGGGGTCCTGCCTCCTCCTGCCTGGCGGCAGCCGTCCTGCACTCGCTGGTTCCTTGCGTCGACTGGGCTCATCTCGACATCCGCGGCACGGGCATGACCACCAAGGTCAACCCACTGCCTTACCTGCTGAAGAACTCGATGACCGGACGGCCGACTCGTACCGTCTTCCAGTTCATGTTCCAAATGGGCTGCCAGGACTAGTAGGCTTCAGTCCACTCAAGTCCGGTGCGGACTTCCGGTTTGTGGGCCCCTGTCTTGGCCCATGTATTCGATATTTGAGTCTTTTAGGTCTGTACACACAAAGATGCAATTGGTATTGAAGAAAACCCTGTTCCCGTAGTCTCACGTGGAATAAATATTGCGATTGAAACAAGTCTTGTATTTTTATCTGCTCTGACTGACCCTTTAAGGCTGAAATACAATTTTTAAAAAATCCTTAAGCACTTTCAAGAGTCGTAAGGACCTCGGTATTGTATAAATATTATTATATCTATTTATTTTCCACTCCCTAAGCCGCAGATAAAGCTGGACACCATGGCTGTCCACTGAAACAAAATTGTAATTTAAAAATCGTGGTGGCGCCGACAGGATTCCCTCAGCGAGCTATCCTATCCTCCCTGGATAGGATTACCGCCGCTATGTAAATGATAATGACAAAAGAGGGGAGTGCAAGGAACAAAAAAATCATATGAATTTCAATTAAGTAGTCAACAAGCGGGCCGAGAGCTTCCGGGCCGGCCCTGCTGCTCCGGCCAAGTGCACAGCGATAATGATAATAACGGCGGAGAGTGGAAATAATTAATTTTCCAAACCAGTGAGTCCTACGCTAATTAAGCTTAATTTTTGGTGTTGCATAACTAATTAAGGTGGGAACAGTGAGATCAGGCCGCAGCAGGCGCCGAGCACAAGCAAGATATTATGCAAAAATGTTGCACTTTAATTCTATTTGTCTGCGGGTTGGCGGCTGCACAATCTATAATTGGAAAGTATGCTCCGCTTATCTCGACTGTTCCTTCGACCATTTGAATATGGAATTCAATTTAGTGTCGCCCCGTCGCCGAAATATGCAAATCTTTTCTATCAAAAGCCCAAGCACATAGCACAAATGTTTGCCTTTTGGCTTTAGCTAGGTGAGCCGAAGGGTAGCGGTTGGCAACCCGAAACCCCAACCAAATTGGAAATCTGGTCATTTTCTCGCCTTTGCGCTTGACCTGGCCGAAAAGGACGACAAACTTTCGTGCCCACAACCTGGAAAGCACACACACACACCCACACACCCACACATACGTTGCCGAATGGCCAACTTCGCCCCGATTTCCGGCCAGAGCTCCTCCTTTTCCTCGTTATAAATTATTTGCCCAAGTTGAATAGTTCAAAGTATTTGATTTAAAATTAACATTTGTCTTTGCGCACTCAGTCGGAATTATGCAATGTGTTCGCAGATAAGCCCAGCTGCAATGAAATTGAAAATATTACATACATATTTGCAGATTACTATTCAGACAGCCATTTCTCACACTCGCCATACATTATTGTTAAATGTTTGCATAATTGCCAGTCTCAAGCCAGTGCATATGGGATTTAATTTGGGTCTACCACAAGCCATAAGGAAACACCGGTGAAACTTCAAATAAACAATAACAAAAGAGGAAGCTAGCTAGGGAAAGCCGATGTAACTTGATTTGAAAAGCATCAAACATATGTTTAAAAAGATATAAGATGATTATGGAACCATTATAATAACCTCTCACAAGGTATTCAAGTTTTGCCGAAAATATATTAATATTTCACCACCAAAAATCTATGATATCCCTAAAATACTAAGTACCAAACAAACATTGTATTTAATTTTAAATAGATTTGTTTTTTATTAAAATGTTTCTTGTCTCACTTTATTATTAACTAAACGCTTAACAACTAAAGATTTTTGTTTGCAAATTACCTTAAGTACATTAAGTCTGAAGAGAGTGCTGCTGGACACTTGAAATCAAATCGAAATACTTATTTTGTCACTTGTTCGGTGTGGGCAAGATGGAGATACAATAAAGTGGCTTCAAATGAATTAGGGCTCACTTGTTGATATTTTAATGGAGTATATAAGCTATGGACCGATTCGAGTTAAGTATGTCGATGCACGTTAGGCGAGTATTGCTTGTGTGATTGAGGTTTATCTAAGGATAGCTTCCCATATATATATAGAATTGTATTCGATTTAGGGCTGATTCTCTTATATGCGTTTCAACTCGATTTATGTGTCGTTATAGTACATTTATGTATATTGTGTTCATCGCGATTATGTATGCTTGTATGTATGTATGTAGTTGGGCTGTTAATAAATTTATCAAAACTTAACATCACATTGCTTCTTCGATTACATTTAGGTTGCCATATTTATATTTATGTTTGTTGCCTTGAAAGTTTAAAGTTCAAAGTTCAAAGTTCGGTTATATATATATTACGCTGAAACTGATCAAAGTCTAGATTCAAATAACGATATGAATGTGCGGTTCTGCGGCAGTTTACAACTCTATGTCAATTGATCAATTGTCGTAGCTATCTATGGATTTGTGGCGTATCTTTAGTATATTTATATTTAGATGTATATGTAAATCGATTCAAGGAGATGTGGGAGCCGTGACATGCGATAATAATACCCTACATAGTCTAAGTCTAAGTTGATGAATGCATTGTAAATGCCTCAGTAAATGCATAATCCTTTAGGAAGAGTTTCAAGTGTTTTCTGTTCATTTCTGAAGAATGTGTGTATGTCTATGATGATGTCCGTGATGAATACTAATAATGATTATAATGATTTCCTTTTATCCGCTTTGATTTGTGCGCTGTTGGTTGGCATCTACCTTCTTCGCATTCGATTTACTAAAACTGATTGGACGATGACGGCATATTCAGGGCGAAACTCTCTTCACGGTATCAGACATTGGGCTTGCGGAAGATCTCATTCGGATGCTGGTTGCTGCTGAAGTTCTGCCGTGTCGAGCATTGCTGCAGATAAACATGGAGAAGTGAGACACATTTAGTAAGTACATATCATTTCGGAGGGGAGTAACGACATAAGCCCCTAAAGTGATTGCGTTTTAATTACATTTCCAATGCAGTGCATCTCCCACCCACCCGAGCGGGCAATTACCTTGCATTTGGGTCACACACCACAGGTGGGGGATAATGACAACTTAACTGCCTTACACCGTCGTTTTTATTATTATTTTCCCTTTGATTTGACGTTGCGGTGTCAGTTCGGACAGAAGGCTATTAAAATAATTGCCAGCCAAATCGCTTGCTATGGTGTGTGTCCGCCTTCGACCCACTAGCACCCCAACAGCCACAGTAACACCAACAGCACCACCCCTGTGTTCTCTCCCCCAAAAAGCACACCCTGCAGGGGGTTGGTGGCCCTCATTATCACTTACCGCTTGCTTCTTTTCCCAGGACTTCATGGCTGTTTTGTACTTCTCGAACTCGTGGCACCAGTCCGAGTAGATTTTCTGATAGTCATTACTCTTGTTCGGCGGAGTGCATCTGTTCCAGCATAAACAATGTTTCAATGTGATTAGAATAATGGAGTTTCTATTATGTTACAATGGGTTCTTTATAATGTGTGTTTACATTAGCAGGTAATGGCCTGCATAAGGCTCTGATGAGTTATCAATGGAGGCTTCCATTATACTCTACTGCTTATTATTTATTTACTAGTTTAGGTTTAGTCTGGGAACATGCATTATTATTGTATTATATTGCTTACCTGTGGGCATCCACTGTGATGTTGTAGCTGCACAAAAGCGAACCGCCTAAATGGCAATCGTAGCGACCGCCATCGGCTTCGTTCACCGAAACCACAACCAGGCCACGTTCCGTGGTCTCAATGTACTTGGTGGGCGAGTAGCGAATCTCGTAGCTGTGACCACAGAAAAAAAAGAAGCGGTTGCAGAAACTGTCGTGTCATTCAATCAACCAATCCAATTCCACTCACCGTCCCTTGTCCTTGGAGTGATGATACCAGGTCACCTGTTCATTTTTCAGCACTTCGGGGATTTTAACAAAGCAACCCAAATGAACGCTCTGGCCGTAGGTCACAACAATTTTCTTCTTCAGCACACTGGAGTCGCAAATGTCACTTGTCTCGTTGGCCACGTCCTGCATAATTAAATAATATTGATTGGTGTGTTCTCCAACTCAATTTAGAGAACGTCAAGAACGAATTTTTGTTTAAGTTCATTTTCAGCTTTGAAATAATAAAAAATTAACTGTAGACTGTAGACCATAAATAGTTCTTTGGAAATGCTTGAAAAATTAATATCAATTGAAAATTGCCAGAGTTAAAATTGATATATTGACATTTCCTAAACTTGGTAAATGCTTTTCTTGTGCTCTCTTAGGCATATTTAATATTTAATAAAGAGGAAAATAGGTAAGGTCAAATTCGTTTACTCTGTGTCCCTGATTTTCAGGTAACTAACTACCACTCACCTGCAGCAAATCCAGCTCGTAGGGGCGGCACGTGTTGGCATCCTTGTCCCAACCGCAGTACGGATCACGGACGCAGCGGAAGCAGTTGTCGTAACGTCGATTGCACATGGCCAAATCGATTTGCTTGATGCGATGATCGGTGCCAATGTAGAGGCTCTTACGTGTCTGGCTGATTTCCATCACCTGGATGGCCTCATTGGGGGCCACCTCGAAGATATCCAGCAGCTTGGACAGCGACTCACCATTGCGATAATATTGAACAATTTTGTAAACGCGACCCAGATTGGTGCCCACATAGTACACAATATATTCCTGATTGAGGATGTCGATGCGAATTCTGCAAGGATAAAGTACATAGGCATATAAATAACCTTAAAGGTGACACAACCTCATCTATATAGTTTTAATGCGACTTTTTTGCATGTATCTATTGAGCTTTTTAATTCATGAAAAAAAGCTATTTATCTTGGAATTAAATATGCATTTTTAATGCGCTCTTTATGGCTTGATATTTGAGTATTTATTGAGAGAATTATTTCATTTAACTTCAAGCTTTGTTTCAAATTTAATCTATCCCTCAAAAAATGCAGCTACGAAAATAAACAAAATAAACGGCCCTCAGGGAATCTCTATATTTTCCTTTATTTATTTTTACCAAGGGAAAAAACCCGCAGAAAGATCCCGAAGCTCTGCAGTAAAAAAGCGCACCTGAAAACCATCAAAAATATATTTTTGCAACTCACTTGTCAACGACGAGCTTGGTGAAGACCAAATCCCTCTTATAATAGACCGGATTGTTGTGCTCGTGATTTACGGCTTTGTCCATAAGTGGATGGGATCTGATGAAATTCAGCACAGTATCGGGCAGATTGGCAGTATCGTTGACACATGTACCGGGCCGCGGTTCCGGCACCTTGTTGTTCAGCACCGGCAGCCAAGCGGAATTCGATGAGGACTGCTCCTTGAATTTACCTGTATACGAAAATAAAATGAACGAGAACAATAGCTCATGTGAGATGGTAGCTGTGGCTGAAAAAGGTGTATCTGCAATTGAAGATTTAAATCTACGACCAGAAGGTGTCAGCTGGCTCTCCTCTAAGCTGTCAAGCGGCGGAGTCTCCCTCTGTGTGCGCCGGCTATAATCCATTCAAATGGATTTTCTAATGCGATTTATGCTGCGCACGGCAACGAATCGAAACTGAGCGGAACTGAACTGAACCTCAACTGAAATTACAAAGCAGCCGGAGGCACAGAGGGCGCCGACGAGTGAGTGCTGCTCCACTCGAACGGATAAAACAAATGTGTGGATTGCAAATAAAATTTGCCAATAAGTTGCATGTGCCATGGCCATGGCCATTTCCATTCGCATTCGCATTCGCATTTCACCATTTGCAATCCCGGGCAGCGCAACCAATCCACTTGGGGGACAATGGACAAGCGAGGAAATTGCACGTCAACGGGGCCCCGAAAGGCGATAGTAAGCTTACCATTGAAGGCAGCCTGAACCTCGTTAATGTGGAAGCTGCATACGGCAGATCCAATCAGGCCATTAGTGCTCGTCGTGAATGTGGCAAAGAAGCGGCTCTTGTCGTTGGGCAGCTGGTAGACCGATTGGATCTCGTTGAAGTAGAATGGGAACTCGCCGGAGATGCTGCAGTTGAGGCGGGCCTTCAGGTAGGTGGCCCAATTATGGGCCAGCAAGTTCTTGCCGCCCACATCCTTCTTGCAAACACGGGCGATGCGTGAGTAGACAGCCTTGCCGCAATTAATGTATTCCACGGCGGTCTCTCGGAAGAAGAAGTACACGTACTCCCCGATGTCAAAAGAGCCAACAAAGTTGGGTTCTGAAATAAAGGCAGAAAATAAGTGTAAGAGTTATTAACAAATATAAAATATGTAGGTTCTACAGTCTAATTAAGAAGTAAGCTAACTTAATAGTTATAAGGTAATGAATCAGGAAATGAAACAAGAAAAGCAGGTTCTCTTAAACCTATAAACCTCGCGTCGGAAGAAAACCAGGACTAAGCCATCCTTATACTTTATAATTTATATTATCTTGCTACTTACTGTCCAGCCACTTGGAGTCGTATTTCAGAGTCCTCTTGAATTTATATTCCAAGCGTTTAGCCGAAGTATTATACAGATCAGTGCGGAAAATAACCGTATCCGCCTTGGTGAACTCCGCATTTGTGCCCGAGTACTGAAACGCAAAAACAAAGAAAGTATGTTAAGGTCCAGGAAAGTTTTAGTTTATGAGAGCCAGTTTGCTTACCAGGCCGGGCAGACCTCCTGGATTGCCGTTCTCCACATAAATCGCCGTCGAGTTGTCCAGGGGATCGTATGGACACTTGGCGATGCCCAGGCCGACGCCAATTACATATTCTGAGCGTGGCAGGTGAGTCAGGTTCGCCTAAGAGAAAAAAAAGGTAAAGGGGTAAAGGTAAATAAGCAGAAAAGATACGCCTCCGAGTGTTTGACTTTAGTTTAAGGGCTTTATCTATCTGTGAATAGATGTCAAAGGCCGAGTGAGCAACTGTTGATTGCCATCTAAAGTCAACTGTCGGTGGCGGCGGCAATCTTTTCATGAATGGCTTCCCCATCTGGGCATAGGGGCGGGCGGCGACTTACATAGATAACATAATCCTTGGGGTTGTGGGCGTTGGTGCCGCACACATAGAGCCTATCGCCCTGATCCATTGACTGAATGACACGCACATGGTTCTTGCAATCGAAAATCTGCGGAAATACGGAGATACATATATCGATTATAGAGATACATAAACATAAAGGACGAAGAATAACCGGAGAAGCCCCGACAATGTTGTGGCCGGCTATAGCTCACTACGACAAGAGCTCGAGTTGTTGGTGGGTGGTTTTTTTCAATTTATTGAGGGCACAGCATCATCTGTTTTGTCACCCAATCGCAGCGATATCGAAATTGTTGCCAGCACTACACAGTGCTACGTAATGCTGCAGCGAATTTGTGGCAGAAATGTGGACAAATTGCAATAGCACGCGTCGCTGCCGAAGCTAAATCAATTGGCAACAATGCAACGAAACGCTGCAAAAATTACTAGCAGCTCCAGCGGCAGCTCCAGCGCCACACTGGCACACAAGCAGCTTTATGATGACTTAAGCAGGATACCCATGTGGCCTCCATGTTGCTCGCGTGTGTGTGTGTGTGTGTGCAACATGCAACATGCTGCTTCTGCTCCTGCCACGAATAACTTGAAATTGATTTCGAATGAAAGGATTTGCTGTCACATTATAAACGAGTTGCAACAGAAGCGTCTGCCACATTGCCAGTCGATGGGATTTCCTTGGCTTTAAAACTGCAATCGAGTTACTGAAATACCTCCGCAGGGATGTGATTTATTTGCGACTTTATACATATATATATATAGCTGGGTGTATACACCTAAAGGAGGTACAGAAAAACGCACACGAATTTCCACCAAGACAAGGTGAAACAATTGTGTATAAAATGTGGCTTTCCTCCGAAGAAGAAATATTAAAATCCACATGAAATTGGATAGCAGACTTAAACTCAGAAGAGAAGAGCATTCTGAAGAAGGTATTTCCATATGTATATATGTTTCGTTTGCATAATCCCTGGATTATGGATTGTTTTCCATTTAATTTAGAAGACACCTGATCTTAGCCTAGAACCCAACTAACTTAAAGCTGGTTGTGGCGTTGAAATCCTTTTTAAACTAATTTAGTTAATGGAAGCTTCTTTGTATACTTATTTATTTACTTACCTGACTCTTTCCCTTGGAAACACAGCTAACGACATCATCGCGGGTTGGCTCCAGGTTGATCACATCCCGCTGCAATGGAGAGTATTCCAAGATGGATTAGCAAGATGTGGAGGAAATTAAATCTAGTTCAGTTGGCTCAACGATTGGCGGCATTAACCATTAGGTTAAGAGCTCACGTGCTGCGGGCTCTATCAATTCAAAAATTCAATTTACTCTAAAAAGCAAATACGCTCGTACAAAAATTGTATATTGCAAATGCGAGGGGAGGGCCGGTGCCGGAGTCTGCCGCATGTGGCATAAACTACAACTAGCAGTCGTCCGTGGCACCTTCAGAATGCTTTCAACTAAATTTATTTATAAATCACGTAATGTTACCCAGGCAGGCACACACGAAATATTTTCACGCACCAACCTCTCCATTGCCGCCGCTGCCACCATCGCATCCACCCACACCCACAGGACGAGCCCAACAGCCTTCGAGCTACCCAACCACCCACTGGGGAGGCCGGCAGTCGCAGCAGAGCGTTCATATAAAACCAAAATCATGTATTATTTAGTTGAATTTGCATTTGGCGCATAAAGCAGCGGTAGCTGTGTGATGGGGAGTAGCGGCGCCGGAGGAGGAACAGGTGCAGGAGCTGGGAGCCAAAGCAAAGCCAGGCACTGAGAGAAAAATGTATTCAAGGAATTTTTAAAGTTCTATAGGTTAGAAACATACAACTAAAACAGAAAATGTTTCAGTATATCTAGTATCTAGTATCAGTATATATCTAGTTCTATATGATAATATAATAGTAATAAACTACAGATAATTTTTAAAACATATATCAAAATGTTTTAAAAATTATCTATCAAAATGTTTTAAAAATTATCTATAGTTTATTACTATTATATTATCATAAGGAACTAGATATTTTTGAAATAATGGAAGAGATGTTAACATTCTATACTAGAATAAGTTGCTATCAAGAAGGCAGCAGATAAATAAACAGAGATTACTTCAAAAGGGAACCAGTTGGGAATTTTATGTGCCCTAGGCATTAATTAACTCAAGAAAATATGTAAATGGCATTAATTAACACAAGATAATAGGTAAAATACTAATAATATATGTAATTATTCCACTCTCTTAAGAAAGGTCCTTAGTAAGAGTAAATAGTTTAATTTCCCCCGTTCCTTCCCCCCCTTTTTGGGCAGTGTGGAGCTGCCTGTGTATAGGCCAGAACCAAATGATGCCCACGGGCGAATGTATTCGCACTTAACCGCATAAAATATATTGACGTATCCTGGCTGGCGAACATGCGCTACAAGGAAATATAACCTCTTAGACTTTTACGATTCAGCTCGGAGATGCGTGGTGAGTGTAGTAGGGAATGGAAGGTGGAAATGGAAGGGCACTCCGAGGAGGCTGCTCCAAATCAGGTGTGTGCGAGTGGCGGTGCTCCTGTCTCCCGCTCATAAAACAAACTTTTGCAAGTCATAAATTCATAAACAGCCGAGGCCCAGGAACCCGAGACACGGGTAGCACTTCCTGTAATCGAATTGCCTCAAATGTTGTGGCAAGTTCGCGTATGTGGCACCCGATACGATATCTGGGCAGCGCATAAACCCGAGCCCAGGACTGAACCAGTTCGGGGAATACGCCAGGAACATAATGTCCGGACAAGAGAGTGCATATTAAATATGTTTTT
The DNA here is from genome assembly GCA_008042775.1 of Drosophila pectinifera. Taxonomy (NCBI): domain Eukaryota; kingdom Metazoa; phylum Arthropoda; class Insecta; order Diptera; family Drosophilidae; genus Drosophila; species Drosophila pectinifera. The sequence continues at coordinate 43,402 of VNKC01003491.1, forward strand.
TTTTGCCCTTTTTTTTTGCCGTGGGGTTAACTAAAAAAACATTTTTTTTTTGGGCTGTTGCGCCGTGGGAATCGAAGATTTGTGGCTGTCGTCGTTGTCGTGTTGCCATTTGAAGTGCGCCTAAAAGGCTGCTAAGCCGGTGTATTGTGCCGCCAACGTTTAGATGGCGCTTTATGGCCACAAAAAGCAGGAAGAAGCTTAGCGGCCATTTGGAAACTATGGAAAACACTCGCACACCCGCACACCCGCGCACACACACACCCTGCCAACGGGGAGTATAATGAATTTTTAACAATATGCCACAAAGCACAGCGCAACGGCTATGGCCGCAACCAAAGTTGTTTTGCCCAAAAGCTTTTCATGATTTTGCTGTTTGCTGTCAGTTAGATTTGTGACTCGACCCTGGACAACCTGCCACATCCCCTTTGGCGACCTTTGGCGGCACAAGGACTTAGCCTAAAAGCTTGCCCTAGGATTATCATATTTAAGGCATTTAGGATAATCAGACGCAGCTACTTACATTGCAATTGGACGAGGAGATATTCTGCAGGTTCAAACGGAATACACGATCCCTGGAACAGGTCCAAAAAATATACAATTAATTGTCTTGTTTTTGGTTTATAATAAAGTATAGTAAAACCTACATGGCGCCCACATAGAGCGTATCCCGATCCTCGTTCATATGGAATGTCCTGTAGTACAGCTTGCCGCAGTTGAATTCCCTCACATGATCTGGAAAATAGAGAAAAGGAAAACATTTCCGTTAAGTAAATTCAATATTTGCTCAAGAAATTTTCCCTAAGTGATACAGGACTTGGCGGACATGGCATCCAGATAGTGTCAACAAAGTTTTCATTCCCGGCAAATACTCGAACAGGACACTGGCCACAGACAAACAGGATGGGGCCAGATAGATTCAGATAGATATCCCATTTCAATCAAATGACATTTTCGTGAACATTTTTTCCACGAAGTCAACGAGAGAAAAAGGAGAGAAAACTCGAGAATGGTTTGGTTTATTTATATTGAAGTTTTCCGCAGACCGAAGCAGAAAATAAGGAGAGTTTAGGGAAATTCCCCCTATACATCGCCCGCCAAACAAGAGCCATTAATTATAAGTATTGTATTATGTTAATTTCTGTGACGTCGCTTTGTCTGCAAATTGTTTGCCCATCGGGAGGTTGATGTGTGTGTGTGCATGTGGTTATTGCTAAATGCTGAGCACACAGTTCTTTAATTAAACTAATTTGTATTTGCCTGCCTGTCACTCAACGCGCTGCCTCCATATCATCAGCAATTAATTGAGATGATGGGAGTTATGAGATGCGAAGGATGGGAAGCTGAGGCAGCCAAAGTGTCAAATGTCGCTCAAGGAATATGGATGACCAAGGCATTATCCCCCGGACAATGGCCGAAAGTATGACAGAGGTCAGCGAAGGAGCAAACAAAAGGGCAGGACCCCACAGGCAAACCAAACAGAACAGGGCAGAACCCAAACAAGCATCCGATTTATGCTTCTGCCCAACAATGGAATATGTAAATACCGAAAGGAAACCCAAGACCCCGCAGGATGGCTGGAAAACAGGCAGAAATGTAGCTATTTTTGATTTCCGATTTCGGGTGAATATTTCATTTTGGGCAAGGGGGCACAGCGGGGAACAACGAGCAACCTATTGGCCAACTACAATAGAAGTGCGCACACACATCGCCACATACACACATACACACACTCGCATGCCCGTTTGCATGTACAATTCGGATAGAATGTCCTTGCCAAACAGGAAGTCGACTTGTGTACGCTTGAAATGCTTTTGTACATATTTTTATTGTGAATGCCTGTCGAACTTTCCTGCTTTTTCTTCGACTTTTCCCCCTTTCTATTTTTTGTTTCTCTCTTTTTTTTACATTTCCCAAGTTTTGTTCAAACATCTTAAAGGGAACTCGGAGTTTTGCCAGAGAACTCTTTAAGGAAGCCAACGAGGCAAACAGGAATATAATAAACAATTTGCATTTACATTTACGCAACTTAATTGACCAACATGGAGCTGCGAGCTGCTGCCCTTGAGTCGATTTCGTATTGCTCATTTGAGCCAGAAACTATAAATGTTCATGGAGTCTGCGGAATTGGTTAAATCTCTCCGGCACACAACGATTTGCGAGATGGTTTATGGGGCCAATTGTCATCGGCAGCCAGTAAAAACATATTGCCACGATTTCATGACTGGATTAAGCCAATAAAAATATGGCAAATATTAACATAAAATTGATGGCACTAAAGAACGTGAACTCTAGCGGCGAATCGAGGCTATCCCATTGGCTTCTGGCACTTAATGTAAGTGAGTGAAAATGGGGTCACTTTAAATCAATGGTAAAATTCGGATTTATTCATGGGAATATTATATGTAAGATTATATGTTCTGGATGATATTAAATAAAACTCTAAGGAAAACGCTAAGTCTTACATGGAAGTATATTAATTCCGATAGCCGTAAATACATTTTCCTTAAGTTCATCATTTCTACTCCCCTTTTTGATTACATTTCCAGAAAATACAAATTAATTTATTGAACTTCTCAAAAAACTCTTCATAATACGATTTTTCAACAGTTTCTTTGCAGGAGATATCCCCACTGGATCGCTTTAAGATATCTTTCTGCCTATATACGCCCAAATACGCCATCGAAATCCCCCACATATGCCGCTAAAGTTTACCCAAAGGCAACTGTAAAAATCCTTTCAAAATTTGACGTTTAAGATGTGAACTTTATTTGCTTTTAATCCAAGTCCAATCAAAATCAAATTGCATTTACGAGCTGCCTTTGAGTAACGCCAGAAAAAAAAGAAAACAAACGCCAAATTTTATATTCCTTTTTTTTTGGCTTGGCAATTTTCCTTTGGGATTTCCTCATTGGTAGGGAGAGTGTAGGGGAGTGCTTATGTGTATGAGCATTTATGACTCCGCCATATATGTCAATAATTTTTATGCTCTTCATAAATATGCGTTTGGCTTTTACGACCAACCCCCCCCACGTGGCGAAGCGGAGCGAAAAGCGCTAAGATGAGGCGGCGGCAGTCAAATCAATTTCTGGAAGGGAGAAAATGACATTTCCGAAAACGTTATTATCAAATCAAATGCGAGCTGAGGGGCTGAGGGGCTGGCGGAGCGGCAAGTGGAATTGCAATGAGCATATTGTAAATTTAATGTCCTTCCACCCACTCAAGCCGCCCATTTGACCGCGCTCCAGGCGAATATCATATGAGCGCAGAGCGCCCATGTCAGTTGCAGGTGCACGAACCCTTGGGTGACATTTACCTTTGAAATGTTAAGGTAAATTCCGAATTTGTCGCAAAAGATGACACACAAAATGGTACCGGTTCTCAAGGCATCCTTCCCTCTACCAAAGTTATGTCAAATCAATATCCCCAAGGCCTTGAGTGCTGCTAACATTGCTGAGGAAATAATCTTTAAAGTTGAGAAACCGAAACTTCCTTTGATAATTATTTTCTTTTGTGGCTCGGCATGCCAAGGAATTTCTAGAGTCTAGACAATGGGATGATGCTGAAAACAAAACGCAGACTAATCGTCAGAGAAGCAGTCTGACTTCTGGCATTAGAATAAGTTCTGTAGCCATATTATATCATAACTTATAATATAATCTCTGGGTAAAATTATTATTATGCAATTCCTGTTTTTGAATAAGACTCGGGGGATCCTAAACAATATTTATTGTTAGGTTTCGAGTCTCCAAAAATTGTAATCAAGTGTAAAGTGTATCTAAAATAATTCCAAGAAGTTTCCCTGCAAAATGAATTTCCCTGCGTTTTGAATGCAACCCAGAGTATTTCTGTGGAAATTTCCCCACTTATTTCCATGCTCTTGCTAATTATGAGACATTCACGTCGGCTCTAAGCACTCCAAAAGCCGTCTAGACGTCTGCACCTGGGCTACAAACCGAAACTGAAGGGGGAGCGGGTGTGGTCGAGAAAAGCCAAAGAAGAATAGGATTGCAGAATGGAGAATGGAGAGAGCTCGGGGTGGAGGAGTGGAAACCAAAATGCTTACCCAAAGTGGTTGCCATTTCATTTTGCACACAACAACAAAAGAGCCACACTCGTGGATTGTCTCCTCTTGATTGTCTGCGTATATAATTAAAACGCATATGCATGGTAAATACACTTATTGTCGGCACTGTACGCCGCCTGAATGCCCAAAGGCTTCGGGGCTGCGGCAGCTTTAATTCTACACTACACAATATAGAAATGAAAATTCCGACGATGAGAAATGCTGGGTGGGTGATGGTGTTCTCGGCGAAACATTTTCAACTCAATTTAGTTCATTTTATGGCAGCAGCAATGCGCAGCAGCAAGTTCATTTTCCTGCAAAATAGCAGCAAAAATGCAAAATAAAAAAATAAAAAAATACCCGGCGAGCGCACTCATAAAAAAGCATCAAAAGAGCAGTCAAAACACCACTAGACACTAGACCAGCAGCAGCAGCAGCAGTAGAAACTGCAGCGGCAACAACATATAGTATTGGGGTATATAGTCTGGACATCGCCCAAAAGCTGGCAACAAAAACGCAACAAAATGCGGATGCGGTAACTGTTTCATTTTTGGTTAAAACGAGGTGGAGTTTGAGGTAGAAGAGGTGCTCCTAGTGCAGCAACTCCATTTGACGAGCTCATGTGTGTGTGCTTCGGCCACATAAACGGTTGAAATAGTTTTTAAAACCACTTTTTTATACCCTTGCGGAGCAGGGCATTACATAACGTAAGTACACTCTTCCCGACTGTAAGTCTGCGACCAATATTTCGTCTGCAGTGCATCGTATTTTTCACTCTGCTGTTTTAAGGGGATTTTTGTTATGGTTTTTTATCTTTAAAAAATATAGAAATATTTTTAAAAATAACTTAGGTATGTGCTTTGATCTTATACAGTAAAAGTACCAAGAAAAATTATCTATTTAAGTACTTTTTAATATAATATCAAAGGTATTGCCCACTAAACCAATTTTTGGTTAAATAAAATTAGAAGGATTCCCTTGTTCTCTATTGTTAAGCTCCACTTATAAACTAAACAGAGTATTCCCTACTTCGTTATAGAAAGTTATAGCTCTGATTATGTTATTTTTTGTTAGGTTCTGACCCCAGCACCTTTATGGTAAGTAAAACATTTTGCGGCCCGCTTAATTTGCCATGAAAGTCTTGATGCTGTTGCCACTTAAGTGCACACAAAGCCGCAACTTGCTTGCCATATGCAACATATTTTGGCCAGACAAAAGAGAATGCAAATTTTGGTCTTTGGCATGCTTAGCCTAAGTCAATTAAGCCAACGCACACACACAGAGACGCACACAGGCGGGCAGTGAATGAAAATTTAATTAAATTCCACCTTAAAATGATGGGGCAAAATGGAAATTAACGTTAAGCGAGTTGTTTGCATCAATTTTAAGGTGATTGAATTACGGCAAACGACAAAATCTGTGGCCTAACTGCATTTGCAGTTGATTGATTGCATTTCGCCTGTTGCCTGTGCTAATTGCTTTTGCAACATTTTGCGACACTTTGCTATCGGAATTCTGCCTCATCTCTGTCACTCTGCCTCCGCCTCCAGCCCCCTGCCTTTCTCAGCTCAATTTTTTCTCCAGTTGCCCTCGGAGCGATAAGCTGACTGACTTCCTCTGCTTTAATCAGCCGCACATCCTACATAAAGTGCGGCTTTATCAATCGAATGTTATATAACTTTAGCAAGGCCACTGGAGGAAAATATGCCCCATAAACTCTACTTTTCATTAAATATTTTACAAAATACACTCATAATCCTTCCTCATAAACTTCCCTATTTAGAAGTACAATATAAATTAAAAATCATGGTATATATTTGTATCTATAAACACAAATCAAATCTACACTTCCAACAAATTTTTCTCATTGAAGGAGATCTCTCTTCCGCCAACTTTTCACAACTTTGTATTCTTTCAAATAAGTTTTTTATGATTTTAGAACGCATTTTTCTGCGAGTGGAGTTAGCAAAGTTGTCCATAGGCGAAACGTGATTTTCCTTCCGTTTGCAGCTGGCCAACTAAAACTTAGGAAAAGAGCCCGCTTAAACACACTTTTAATGATGTTGCCGCTGCCGTCGCAGCCACCGCTTGTTGCTCCACTGGCGAGTCGCCGCCACTTGCCACTTGCCACTTGTTCACTGCGAATCGCAGTGAAACGTTATTAAGCCCCACTTTTGCAGCTGGAGGTGTCGGGCATTGCATTGAAATTCAATTTCGCGGGAAACTTTTCATTGTGAGCAGCAGTGCCGCACCGAGCCTGACATGCTTTGGGTGGTTCCCCAGTTCTCGGCCCCGATGGCAGGCTCACAGCCCAGGTAAATCCCCGCCTGGAGCTCCCGACGACTCCGCAGTCTACAGCAAAGGGGTGGGCTCAATGAGCTACTGTGTCAACAGCTTTTGACATTGCCATGATGAAGTGGAACTTGCTGTGGCACTACTCCTCTCCCCCTAAAAAAAGCCGTATATAAAACTCGGGGCAAGATTACGCTCTCGCTTTATCGCTTTTGTCGTTTTAATGGGTCAGCAGTGTGTGCCTACACTTCGAGAGATGCACCGAGAAGTTCTATAAACTGTTGCGCTTAGAAAAGTCAGCAATAAATCCCAGAGTGCTGCTCTATCTGTGGCAATAACAAATTAATCCAAGCTGTGCAGATATATAAGAAATGTCTGCCTAGATTCCAAGCTATTGTTATTTGCAGGGCAAAGTGAAGTTTATTAGGAATTCTACAAATTATAGGCTTTGAAAGGCGAAGAACTTGTGAATTCTGCCTCTAGCTTAACAACTACATTTGTAGTTTTTTATTTAAAATTGATATAATAGTAGTTTACATATACTTAATATATTCCTTATAGATACAGTGTGAATTTTATACCCATTGTTAAGCACTTCCCTCTCTTTTTTGAGGGTCAGCGGGATGCCTGCAGTAACACATTTTCAGAGGCTCAACCTCAGCTACCTGCGGTAAAGTGACTCAATAATCATGGGTTTGGTCTTTATAATGAAGTCATTACACCTTCTGTCAAACAGCAGGCGAACTTTGTATCTCATGTGTGAGGAGACAAAGAAGAGAAGAACGAATAAGAGGAAGCAACGACAGACGGAAAGATACAAAAACGGATAAAAATAGAAACTAGGGAAAGAGTCGGTGAAACATCTGTCAAACCGCTGAGTCAACCAATTGAAGTGGTCGAGGTGGTGAAAGAGGGGGAAATGCAGAGGGACAGGAGAGGGAAATGCCACAGAGAGACATAAATTTAGTATTTCCCAAAATGAAGTGCAATTAATTTCATTTAAATCAATAAAAATAGTGTTTTTCATGCACCCAAACAGGAAAAAAAATAGAGAATAAATTTGAACCATCAACGGGGGAATTTATAGTTGACACTTTAGAGTTTTGTTGTCATACAGTTCGCTGCATTTTGTGTGCTTTGCGGTTTAAGTGTTTTAATTTATGGCTTAACGATGGCTCTATATGGTGCATCTGGTGCAGCGTTCCTCCTTCTAACTTTTTAGCCTTTTCAGTAAATATATTATGTATCTTCCGGTAGACAACTGCGGTTAAAGTAATAGTAGCAGCAGGTTCCGATTAAGTTTCTAGTAATTCATAGCTTGGTTTGTTGTACTCTGTATTCTTTATGTTTATTTGGTATACATATTAATTCATATTATTTCTTGTCCAAAAACCATCACTAAACCTAATATTTCGCTTATATCTGTAAATATTTCTCTGTGTTTTGCCCTTACACATATTGTGGTATAGAACTTCCTGGTAAAGTATGCGCAAACAGCTTGAAGGCTCCTCTAATCGCCTCACGTTCTCCGCTCGGGGGCAAGTGCTTAGCTATTGAGTTTACAGTGCAACATGCGGCAAGGACCAAAAGTTCTTGTCGGCACGTGAAGTTTTATGCTGCACTTATAGCTTATAGTTAAAGATATAGCGAGAAAAAGGGGGTGAACCAGTGGAAAGAATGGGCGGAAAAGCCATGACCAGCATTCTGGCACGTGAACTATTAGAAAATGTTTACTGGTCTTGACCTGAAGCTGTGTTGTGTTCGCCAACCCAAATGAGATTTAAATTTTGTAGACAACATTTTTCACGTTCTTTTATAGCTTTTTGCTGTTCTACGTTTTTTTGCGGCTCTGGGGAACTTTTCAATCAACCTGAAGATGATAAATTAAAGCTGCCCAAAATTATTAAGCAAAACTCAGCATGCTTCAGACGCCAAAAACCTGTTTCCGAACTCTCATAGTTTTAAATATTTCTTAGGCCTTAATGACTCAATAAAACTGGCCAAAACTTGAAGAGAACAAAGCTTGAAGCTTGAGAAAGAGTTTAAAGAGGGAACCGACTTTTATTTCTCATTTAAATGAACAAGTTTTTACATTCTTTCGGGCGCGCCATTAAGGGACACCGTCAATTATATATCATTCAGGATTTATCTTTGTGGATTACGGGGACTGCATATGGTTAAAATATGATTACATTATTGGTATTTGTTTAAACATGAAATATGCATATGAATAGCAACAATTTACAATTGCACAGCCCAGCAGTATTCGCTATGAATGCCGCGCATTAATATGCAAATTATAAATAACAACAACAATAACAATGCTAGCTGCAGGATGCCCAGTAAAAATGGAAATGGCCCAAACCGAGGCGAAAAAAATAGGTGCAATTGAAATCGAACCAAACGAGATAAATAATAAAGGCACAAAGAACATGTGCGAATAATATGGCAAATAAATTACAAATTTGTTGTTGCCTGAAAAATTGAAAAATAATATTTGCAACCGTTAAAAAACGGATGTGTAGTGTAAGCCCCCAGGGAAACCGATGTTTTTAATACTCTCTCTATTTATTGTACATTAATTTTTATAATATCTAGAAGATCTTCCTGATATACAAATTAATCAAGTCATCTGAATTAAAAAAGGAAATCATATGGTAGTATGCCAAAAGCAGCTAGACCGTGTTGGGAATTCTATAATGGTTCATTAATATGAGAATTTGATAAGATTTTTGAGGGGTTTATAAGCTTAAAAAAGAGATTAAATTACACATAGATTGTAGAAAAACAAATTGAAAAGTATTTATATTTATTATATTTATTATATTTATTATATTTATTTAGTATTTTGCTCAGTGTTAAATACCCATTATAGAACAGCCAACGAAAAATCCTGTGAACATGAAATATAAATTTATTTAACAAATGTATTTTAATCCGTGTTTTACCGTTTCTTTACGCCTTCCATTTTTTTTTTTATTTACCTCTCCCATGTTTGCCGTAGCTGTTGGCTTGATCGTTTCCAGTGCAACAAGGACGCTCATAGTAGAAGTTCCAGGTGTTTTCGTAGTCTGCAGCCGTCTCACTCACACTGCTGGACAAGAGCAGCAGGAGTGCGAGGAGTGGCGAGAGCAGGAGCAGCGACATTGCGGGGGCGTGAGCGAGGGAGAGAGGGGGCTAGAGCTGCCCTCAAACCTCAATTGGATTACAACGCGAGAGAGAGAGCAGGCGAGAAAGCGTGCTTTCGGCGATTGCTTGTTGATTTAACCGTTGTAGGAGAAAAACCGGCGCGTTTTTTCCCACGAATAACCGTTAACACATTTAACTTGTATTATTTTTACACACTTTTGCGGCAATTGCAATGGAATTGATTTCACTGGCAAATGGATTTTAAAATAAACTTCTTTCCTCGGGCGATTTATAACACTCCGCCCGCCTCCCCCCTTGGGCGGTAGTGCCAATTTCGTTTGGATTAATTATGTATGCGATGCAACACACACACACTCGCTCAGTCATACACCCGGACGCACACAAATAAAATAAAGTATTTTCCCAGTTGTGAGTTCAATTCGGTTTTCAATTCGATTTCAACGCACTTAGCACTCGACAATTGGTCGCGAAGCATGTGCGATAAAGATAAAGGCAAAAAAGGAAACTGGTTATATGCCCACGCAGGGCAAAATAAAAGAAGTAGGGAACAGAAACAATGCCATCGACAAGAATTCCTCAGCTCGCGCGCGAGTGAGAGAGATAGCGAGAGGGAGCGCTACAAGTGAGCAGTGCAGCAAATAGGTAAACAAACTCGAACTGAAAGGTTTAAACAATTGAATGGCACCGGCTTTGGCTTTGTTCAGCTATTAATAAATGATTGTTCTGCAAATATTTCGTTAGTTGCTTAAATTTTAACTTTGCATTGACTTCCACATACACACACGCACATGCAAACACAGAGCCAGAGATACACACTTGAGTTGTTGTTGGGAGTTTGTAATTTGAATTGGAATTTTCGAACATCGAATTGAATGAACCTCCACACAACAATTAATTTAAACGCTAGCCACACAGATTTTGTATCATTTCCAAGGGGAAGCCAGTAAAGAACCGCACACGAAAGAAACCAATTTTAAAATGCCCAAGAAAGCGGAAACACAAAAGATCGACCAACAACAAAAGAGTAAAGACAACAACTATCCGATCGCTGATTGGCAGTGCAATCGATGTAACTATCGATACTATCGCCTGTACCAATCTGTGATCGATACATCTGTAATACGAAAACGTAATCAAACAACGTGAAGAGATCAAAAACGTAATCTTATAACTTGATCTGATACAAAATTTAATCTTTTGATTTAAGAACCCAGGTCTGAAAATAAATTCCTAAAAAATACCGTGTCAAGAAAAGGTGAACAACTTTGATAAGAAATGAGTGGAAACTTTGCTGATCACACAAGCATGTGACGTAAGGTAGAATGTGAGACCGCATAAGGATAAAAACTTATTTGGAGGGGACGTGAATCTCATTAATATACAGTGGCTCACAGCTTATTTCAACCAGCGCCAATTGAAAACTTTAAATGCCTGTAAAAGATGAACCGAACGGAAAATCAAAATAATTTAAACGCACGATTCTTTGTTAATGTTTAAAATTATAATTTCTTCATTTTATATATTTTTTATAATTTTTTAAATATTTTTTTTTTAATTAATAACGAAAAAACATCGAATAACAATGCCACAGCTTATTTCAACCAGTTACATACTTCAACGAAAAAGTTATGCTTAAGGACTAAAAATATATTTCTTAATATTTGGTTTGGTCACCTTTGTTGTCAACAACCATTTTAAGCCTTTTTGGCATGGAATCGACCAACTTTTGGGTGACATCTGGGGTAATTTTGGACCGCTCCTCGATCAATGCCGCTTTAGGGTCAGTTTTGCATCCAAAATAGCCCACAAATTTTCTATAACATTAATGTTGGCTGACTGTGCTTTCGTCTGCATAACGTGCGGACCATTATAGTAAAGCCAGGCTTGTACAATGCCGGACTTATGTTTTGGGTCATTGTCCTGGTGGTATCGGAAATCTTCATAAATGCCCACATTCTTCGCGCTTTCGATCATATTTGGTTTAAAAATCTCTAGATAGTGAGTTTTATCCAACGTAGTTTTAAAAAACTTTGGATTTTCAACTCCTGCAGCCGACATACAGGCCTCACCATAACGCTTACCCCCGCCGAGGTTTACTGTCGATTTTAAATTTTTAGTGTTTAGCCCAGTATTTGGCTATC
>VNKC01003493.1:0-16743 GCA_008042775.1 Drosophila pectinifera
TTAATTCGCTAAAAAGTCCAAGGTCCGACTTTTTCCATTTCCTTTTGTCCGAGGTCGCCATGTTGCTTTTTTCCATCGGCGTCGAATTTTCTCTCCGTGTATAAAGTGTGAAAAATAGTGATTGTGCATAACATACGCCCAGCCGCAGTGTACAATTAAATTCATTTAAAGTGCAACCACAAAGCACTTTGCCAAAATCGGCCCCCTACATTTCTTTTTGTGCACTGTGTTCCCGCTGGTGTCCAAGCGTATGTACACACATATATACAATCACCGTTTAACACACATATACACAAATTTCAAAACGGCAGAAACACTGCAAGTAATTTTTCCCTCCGTAAAAATTACATACCTACCTAATTCTTGCAAATCGATTACAAATTACACTTATAAAATTATTGGAATAAATATTTATACATATATACAAACTACACTACTGCATGCACATTTATTATATATTTTTGTCCACACAGCAAAATTACATATTACATACATATTACATAAAAATATTTATCCGCAGGCAAAATACAATAAACAAATTTCAAAGTGTTAATTTTCCTATTTCTACGTGGGATTTTGGGATTGTTCTTTCTTCGGTGGACAACTAATCGAAATCTTTTTGTTTGGCTACGAGTCCGCCCCCTCCACAAGAGCTAGACTTTTTATTGTTGCCTTTTAATGAAGTATTAAGGAATATGAAAACCATAAATTGCAGATGTGTATAAATTTAAAAATCATAACTTTTTTTTTGCACCTAAAGATTTTTTTTATAAAGCAATTCGTTAAAGCTTAAGATAAGATAAGTACCAATATCTTAATAAAAAGTTTCCAAAATTCTCGGAGGCTAAAATAAAATAAGATGGATTAATGGACCCCAGATCCGGAAGTTAGCATAATGAATTAAATATGATAATGATTAGATTTAAAGTCGTGACAGAACGTCTTGGGGAATAAAAAACACTAGAACATAAAGAAATGGTTTCCAAAACATGAACAATTGAAAATTTTAAGTATTTTGTATTTATGATTAACTTGAAACTTCACTTTTTGAGAGAAGAGAAGCTTGTCATGGAAGTTCGGTATCAGGGAAAGTGAAATGAACACATAATGGCAGACGACTATTGAGCACTAAAGCAGGATACGGGGTTAAAAATATATAAAGCGAAGACTGTTAATTCGATTACTAAAGAACCCGCTTTAGTAGCAAGAGAGGGATAACAAATTAATATATTGATGAAACTTCTTGATTCCCGCACTTCCCACATCTAAAAGCAAGATTATAAATAGGTATTTTCATATTGTTACTAAAATATTCTTGGTCAAAAACCTGTGGCGGTTTGCTGGGCTGACATTTCAATTATCAATTATCCTTTCCCAGGTGGCCAAACGTCTCGGTTTTGGTTTTTGCGGTTCACAGTACATTTAAAAAAAAGTGGGGCGCATGTCGGGGTCCAAATTTTGTCTTCTTTTGTGATGTTGTTTAGTTAGAAAATTTAGCTTTGGCATCGATTGGGTCATTCAGCCTGGCTGAAATAGTGCTTCTAAAATTTTGGCCAAATTTAAAAATACATTTTGACAAAATGTCCATTGTTTCGAGTACAGGATCAGAACGTTTTCGATATTTTTATAATCCATTGACGTTTTATGAAAGAAAAACATTTTCGATGATATTAATGTCCGACCTTTGTGGGAGCCATAGAACAACAGTCTGATCCAAATCCTTTAAAAATGTTGTAGCATTGGCATTATGCAGGATCAATAGTTGAAAATAGTCTGATTCCCAACGGATTTCATATTTGATTTTAACTGATAACTGATGATTTTTACAGATATCTCCTTCGTTTTCGGGATTTTAATTCAACATTTTTAGAAAGTATGTACCCTGAGTATTTCTGGAGCTTTAGAGGGAGAAAACAACAGCGATTATCCATACATTTTCCAAGAATAATGAATTATTGCCGTTTGTAAATACTTTTGTTTCTTTTTTGCATAAATAAAGCTTTGCGATACGATAATTTTTTAACAATGAGACTTAAAGCCAAAAGTTGTTGAAATGTGTAAATAATTGTTCGTTGTGTAAGTACTACTACTAAATAATATCTCTATATGTATGACTGTCAGGCGATTTACTTTTCAAAAACGGAAGTCAGTGCTGTGGATCCCGCAAAACGCCAATTTTTTGAGAATTGCAAAACATTTAAAAAAAGTGTAAAAGTCATTGAGGTCATTGGAACTGGAAATGTTTAAAGAGTGGTTGCCCTTTTGAACCGATGTATAAACAGTTTCTGCCTTTAATTGGCTTTAAAACAAATTAATTAAATCATCAAATAAAAGACTGTTAAACATTCTGTTTACTTCTGAAAACAACCAAGTCATTTGCTTGAGCAGTAGGAACTATTAAATATTCCAATAACAAAATGATAACTAAAAGTTTGCGAAAACCGGAGCACGCAAAAACGGAGACGCAAGTTTTTGGTCAATACGCAAATCGCAAAAACGAAGTGAAACCGGAGCCGCCCTATTTAAGTATTAGCTTGCTAATATATATATTAACGATTGCTCACAATTTAAAAATGTGGTCATCTATGTATATATAATTGCCTTAAAATGTAAATACAGTGTGTTACCAATAAGAAAGATATGGTGAACTATGTTACGTACGCCAAAGGCGGAAATGAGTAGATCGAAGTCCATCACGGTCGGTCACCCCGGGCAACGCCATCAGTCACCCAATACCTAAGAAGAACATCCTACTACCCAAGAATTACAACAGCTGCACCGAAAGCTATACTAGGAATCGACGCATGACTAAGAAGAGGAATTACCAAACCCACCACAGAAATATAGATGTGGAAGTTTATACTTAACTGAGACCACTTACGAGCTCTATTTCAATGACTCACGTGTGTTCCCGCCGTACCTGCGGGTATAAAAGGCCGCATGGCTAAGAAGAGAAAATTTGCTAGTCCACCACAGCGAAATAGAAGGGGAAATTTCTACCTAAGTGAGAACACATATGTAGGTTCTCTCTCACTTACGTGGGTTCCCGCCGTGTCTGCGGGTATAATAGACCCAAACTTCAAGGCAGTTGAGAGTTGATTTTTGAGAAGAAAGAAAAAAAAATTTAAATATGGAGAAAGTTAAAAAACCAAGTGAATAGTTAAGAATAATTATACAGTCGGATAGCCTTTCGCGATGACGACTGCGGTAATTGAACAGTGCCGATGAAAGTCCATTAAAAGAAGCAAGTATCCTTAGGGCTGTCGACCGGCCAACAACATCCTGCAGGAAAAATTATTAAGTAAAACAAAGAACCTGATTAAACCTAAGTGTGTGTATGAAGATTGTGGTAGATTGAAAAGTAGGCATATACATAAAGTCTTATGGGACTATGAACATGTCACTATATTTATATGTATATAGTTGTGCACCGTTATTGGTGTTTTTTAATAATCACTTATGTTTGGAAACAAAAAAGAAATCTGATCAGGATGTTTATCGAGGTGTCAATTTCGGGTTTCCCTCGCATTCATCATCGTTGATTGATCGGTTATCCGTTGTAGTTGGCCGAAATATTTTATTAATTGGGTATTTTCTTAAATTTATTACCTTTGGTTCATTATTGCTCCTTTGAGATAATATTATTTGAGTCTATAATAGCAGGTACTTGGCAAGAGGAAGCTTCGCCGACCCCATAAAGAATATAGTAACGTATCCATCAGCCAATCTTAATTGTAAACTTATGCCACCAAATAAATTCGCTGATATGACACTTCAGTCTCTCGCGCATTTCATACACAAATCCAAAAAGCTTGGATCCAGAAAAACAATTCCACGAAATCCATTGGGATACGCTATGTAAACAACATCCCTTTCAGTTGAGATCGCTACGCGTTCACTAATACTTAAACATAAGAAAAGCAGCGAAGGTTTCATTTAAACAAGATCTGTACCCTAGAGTTAGTTCATACCGACAATCTGAGTAAAGAAGCTGGAAAGCGGATAAAAAATCCAAAGTCAATCTTTTTCTTTATTATTTCGAGAATCAACAACTGTTAATATATACATATATTCATTATCAGTGTTACCTGCAGAGTCGATTTAGCCAAGATCTAGAGCTCTCTGAATGATACTTGGCCCATAGTGTTCCTTCTTACAAGTAGTACATAAATCGGAAAGGGCCAGGTAGAATTGCTGCCAAGGGGAAAATTACTACTTTGTTTTTGCGATTTGCGTTTTGCCTAAAAACTTGCGGTTCCGTTTTTGCGTGCTGCTCAAACAACTGACTTGGTTGTTTTAAGAACAGATTCTTTAACAGTCTTATATTTTATGAATACTTTGTTTTACATGCAGAAACTGTTTATTTATCGGTCCTAAAGGACTGCCACTCTTTAAACAGTTCCAGTGGCCTCAATGATTATTATAAAAACCATTTAAACAATAAAATTAAACAGGTTAATTTATTAAAACCTTATATTACGTTTCCCCAATAATATTAATATCCACCATTTAATTTTATATGTTTTTCGACCAGTTAAATCGCAAAATGTTGCTGGCGACGGTAAATATTTTATTTTCCGAAATCAAGGTGGAGTCAGAAGATTTTTTTTAATAAATGCGTACTAGATAGATCTACTGATGGTGTGGAGTAATCGTCAATAGACCAATGAGTAAACTGTTTTTTATCTTTTGCAAATAAGATCCGATTTGATGTTGAAATAGGCATTTACTTTTAATTTCTCTAAGAAAATCTTGCCCATTTTGCAATTCGCAAGAAATTTGCGTTTTGCGGGAACCGGAGCACCGACTTCCGTTTTTGAAAAGTAAATCGCAAGAAATTTGCGAAAGTGAAAGCCGGAGCCCGCCTGATGTTTTTCTTTTTCAACAGATTTTCATCTTATTTATGAAATTATCTTATGATTTCAAAATAAAAATCTGACGACGGTAAATTTATTTAAAAACATTTTTTAGTTGAAGTTTAATTAATAATGAAATGTGTCTTATGATTTTGAAACAGAATGTATGTATATATAGGAAAAAGTTAATATCTTATCGTACTTCGTTAAAAGGGGTTCTAGTTTCATATAGTAGATCGCAAATTTCATAATAGCTTTTATTCTTAAGATTAAGTTAGGTCCACCAGAAAAGCTGTTCCATAAAAAGCTATACATTTTTGGCATTTGATTTTTTTAATTTATTGGTTCGAATATTGCCGATTCTTTCTATAACATGCAAGACTACATAGTGGATTTCTTGTAATGGAACAATTGTATGCCTTCGGATTTCCACAACCGCTAATACAGCATAACTCCGCTGTAGGCGGGGTCCGCGGTATTTGAGCTTTCAGTGGAAACTCGTAGCCTGATGGTACTAAAATACATGTTCTTTTAATATTATTTATGTAAGTAATTTTTGGATATGACAGCTTTTGCGATTGTTTACTACGAACTGCAAAGCGCTGTTTAT
This sequence comes from Drosophila pectinifera, assembly GCA_008042775.1. Lineage (NCBI taxonomy): Eukaryota > Metazoa > Arthropoda > Insecta > Diptera > Drosophilidae > Drosophila > Drosophila pectinifera. Next base: position 5,467 of record VNKC01003493.1, read on the forward strand.
GGGTTTCTTGTTTCTTTAACAAACGCTCCATTGTTTTTTGCTTATCTTTTTCCCGTCGCTCGTCCGCTTGCTGCTTCCGCTTTTGGGATTTAAGGACAGCCTTATGGATTTCCTCTGCCGTTTGTGGTTTATCCTTTTCTTTGTATCCGTTGGGAAGGGCAATAAGCTCTTCAGTAAAGCCACTGTTTGGATCTTGTGTTCGTTCATACATAGCTCGTTGTCGAGCAGTCATCAATTTGGGATTCTTGATTTTTTTTAATTCTTCATCATCTTCTAGTTGTCCAGTTTCTATGGCATTAAGCCAGCGTTCTTCGTCACTAGATGTATCACTGCTACGGCGTTTTTTAGTTTTCTTTGCTCCAACGTTAGGAGGAGTTGTTATTTGTGTCGATTTGATCGTGCAAGTGGTTCTTGTACGTAGATAGGGAAATTCAAGCATGTTCGTTACAGGTTGCTCTGTAGCCGGTATATAACTGGAAATAGGAGAGGCGTCTGTATGTGTTGCTGAACTCTCAGAAACCGATTCCCTTTGCGATGGCATTGTTTATTATTGAATAATATTAAAGTACAACTGAATAACAATTAAAAATGATATAAAACGACTGCATATTATTTATGTATTCAAATTTATTTTTATCAAGATAGCGTCCAGTTCGAGTTAAAACTAGAACACAGGAAATTGAAACACGGAAACGACTTTTATTTTAAAAATACCCTTATTTCACTATACCATTACGACGAAACGACTGTGTTTTTTTTTTTTAAAGATGCTCTCTTCTTCTGCTTATTTCAGCTGATTTACATTAAAAAATAAAATAGACTTGACAATGCTTGAAGATTTCTTAAGATCTTAAAATAATATTTTTAATATTATAATAAATATATTTGTAAAGTGCGTACTACACTCTTAAAGTCAATGGTACACATTTATACAGTGTCTAAACAATGTACGTCAATTATCGCATAGTTAGCGTCGAATAGGAACGGTGGGAAATAGAACACGGAGGGGTTTTATATTTTAAATTTATTTCGTGAATAAGCACCTAAATCGATTAAAATAAAGTACCTGTGTGTTGCGAATTAAGTTATAAATGTTATTTTTTAAGTTTGGACAAATTTAAGATATACAAGTGGCTTAAATATATATTTAAAAAATCAACTCTCCACCTATTTTTAAAAATTGCTTCCCTCACAGATCGTGTGCCAACATGCACGGTATCCCAGATTTGGGTACATTTCTTCAAGTATAACCCCACAAAATTTTAATAAATTCCATTCGGTCAGTTTTTTACAAAATCTCCCATTAGTGGGCCAACGTATGGGAAGCTTCCCTACAAAAACAGGCTCCAAAAGTCATATAACTCCACTCTCCGTTCGCGCGTCAATATGCACGGTATATAAGCATATTGGGAATCGCATTAAGAAAATTTGGTGAAAATTTTTCTATATAATGACGTTCCGCAACGATTTGAGCAAATCGCCTTACAGTGGGGGCGCTAGCATCAGTCGTTACAGAAGGCGCGAGCTCCGAAAATGTAACTAGTCGCTCCACCAGACTTTAGAGCCATGTTAAACATTGGTACGGGCCGGCCATGCAGTAGTTATTTATATTAATAAAAGTTCTGCCAAGATTTTAGAAATTCAAGTATTTCTCATTTCCGAGCTGATTAATAAGAACTGGTTCCAATAATCACTAGCGCCATACGATATGTCTGATATGTTGTATTTTTCGACGCTAACTGTCAATAAATTATTTAGCTCTCACGTGCCAACATGCACGTTATCTCAAAAAAAAGGAAAATAAATAATAATAATAATTAAATTACATAATTTTATTTTTTAAATGTTTTTTTTTTTTCTCTTAGTAATTAATAAATTATATATATGTACTTATTTACTTAATTCATATTAGTCGCATTTACCTGTGCAATGACTACAGTCGAAATATGGTAGTTAAATTTTTAATTAAATTACAGTTATAATTATGTCGACTAGGACCTGTCTTAAGATTCCAAAATATTGAAAAAACTTCATCGACTGGTATATAAATATATAAGTAATGATACCCTTGTATCCTATATGTACCTGGTGTAAAAATTAATATCAATAAGTGATATGATCTTTAATCATAAATGCATAACTATTTTATATGAATAAGTGCCATGGTCATGAACCAAAGAAAGGGTTTCCACTCGAATTTGTCAACCATCGATAGCGAAGTGGAAAAAACGTGTACAAAGAGCCACCTGGCGCTACTGAAATGAGCGAAAAATACAATGACAGTAGAAACTGCAAGCTTCATAGCCAATATCTGCAATGTATCGCTACATTAATTAAAAATTAAAACAAAAACAATATAGATGTGTATAGGGGAATAACCTGGGAGACTTATGAATATTAGATATGACCTCCTATTGGATGATGGGAGTAAGCAACTAATGGAATGTCTTGATGTACAAAACTGTTGCGCTGAACGGGGATGAATATAATCATATTGTTCTGTTTTCTAAAGGGAATATCAAAGAAATCAAACGAAGTAGGACATAATGCCCACTTTGTTCAGTCTGTGTAGTTTCCAAGTACAACACTGACTTTATTCACAAAGCACGAAATATGATCAATGAACTCAAGTTTATGATCTAGGTGGACACCCAAATCGTCAACTAGAGTGATTCTTTTCAAAGAGCAGCAGTTCAGCTGCTTAAGTCGCAAGTTTGTGAGTACACGTGAGATTGTCATCAGCTTGCACTTAGATCCGTTTAAGTTTAATATGTTTGTACTACACCATGTTTGAAAGGTTTGTAAATCCGATTGCACGCAAAGTTTAACGTCGTCAGCTTACATAAGTACTATTGAGTTAGACAGAACTTTGAGAAGGTCGTTAATAAATAATGTAAGGACTAAGATAATTTTAAAGATAACACGACATCCATCTAAGAAGATCAACAGGAAAACCCATTAAGTCGAGTATCCTAACAAGAAGGGAATGATTAACGGAGTTAAATGTTGTACTGAAATCAGTATAAATTACATCCATCTGGAAATTTTTTTGTTATTAACCTTATAATGAAGGAGGTGAGTTCTGATCGTTAATTGTCGTTGATCTTCGGCTAATAAATCCATGTTGGCATGAAGAAATTAAAGATCTACAAAGGGTGCTGCAAAGGAGTAAATTACGTTTTCGAAATGTTTTGGGATGAGTGACAACTTTGAGATTCTTCTGTCTTTGTTAGTATCCAAGTTGTTTCCTTTTTGTGGAGAGGAATATCGAATGATTCCATCCAAATAAAGGGAAATTTGAAGGTTTCTAAGGATAAGGTAACCAAATTCAGAAGGGGAACCCATTAAACAACACAGTCTGGTTTAAGTTGGATGTCGACGAATTGGTTAAAGAGTAGTCGACTGGAATGTTTTTCATGATCACGGTCATACACATACTTAGCCCGGCGATCTTGGCGTCGACTGCACTGCCTCGATGAGCGACAAGGGACTCATCGTTAAGCAGCGGACGGTTTCGTAAAAAGCAGGCGTGCAAAAAAATCAAGAAAAATTAAAAGTGCTAGAGTTTAAGCGAAGGAGTTAAAGATTTGATGGAAATGAAGTACACTTATTGGGTAAGCGATAATTAGGGTAACTTAACTGGTGCAGCCCGAATAACAAAAAGGTGACAAATTTGTGAAAGCGAAGATAACAGAAAAAAAAAAAAGAGCGAAAAGTGACAAAAATTATAAACAAATATAAAACATATATTTTATAGGACAAGTGTGGGTAATTACATTTGTCCGCTGTCGAGTTACGTCTGATAGCGGAGAGTTCAATAACTGACCGTAGTTAAACTGTTGGTCCTGGGTTCCGACGAGCCGACAGTTAATCGTAGTTTAGTTAGAGACTCTGGGCTCTACCGAATTGATAACTTTAGTTTAATCGTAAATAATTAACCGTAATTTAACTAGAGACTCTGGGTTTCACCAAGTTAATAGATAATCGTAGTTTATCCAGCGGATCTAGATTTCTCCGAGCCGATAGTTAATCGTAGTTTAGTTAAAGACTCTGGGCTCCACAGACCCAAGAATTAACAATAGTTTTACTGTTGACTCTGGATATTACAGAGTCGTCAAATAATCGTAGAACCGTTGAAAACTAACTGTAGTTTAAATAAAGATTCTAGACTCCACCGAGTCGATAATTAACTGTAGTTTAATTAGAGGTCATCTGTTTACCGAGCCGATAACTTAAGACTCTGGGTTTCGTCGACTCAATAGTTAATCGTAGCTTATTTAGAGACTATGGTTTCCACCGAGTCGATAATTCGTTGTTGGTTAATTAGAGCCGACAACCAACATAAGTTTAAACTTGAGACTCTGGGTTTTACCGGGTCAATTTTTAACAGTAGCATTAACTGGAATTTCTTGGAATATCTGTAACTTATTCCGGATCGACCCATGTGTTGAGGGAAATGTAACCGTAACAATTTTAAAGTCGGTACCTATTCCGTGACAGTTTTTGTTGTCGAGACGACAGTCCGCCAATGGAGTAATGAGTAAGCTAAAGCGGCCCCGCAATTTGATATGATATTCGGAGAATGGCGAGTCTTAAGGACAATAACTGATCGTGAGATAGCTCGAGGTTCTGGGTTGCACCGAACAGCTAGGACATTTAGTCTCCGCCACAATCTGGCCGAATCTAGAGTCCGAGGGCTATACAGTAGCCACTCCATACAAAAGACACCCCCGGGAGGCTTCCAGCAGCTAATTTGAGGATCAACAAAGACAAGTGTGCTTTCTTCAAGCGAAAACAGAAATACCTGGCCACATGGTGAGTGAAGAAGGAATTCACACTGACCCGGAAAAGGTGGCGTCAGTAAGGGATCTACAACCACCTACGACACTGACAGAAATAAGGCAATGTTTAGGAATGGCATCATGGTACCGGAGATTCGTTTCTTACTGCGCCATGGTAGTCCAACCGATGACATGCCTCCTCAGGAAGGGGACAAAATATCACTGGAACACAGGCCAAAAGAAACGAAGAACGAATTAAACCTAATCTGAAGTCCTAGTTTAAACGAGAGCTCCCTTTCTTTGGATCTTCAACGCGTCAAGTCGGCTTATTCGCCGAGTCCCGATGGAATACCAGGTTGTGGGCTTAGGTATTGTGCCGAGGCCTTGTGGAATCCCATTCCAAAATGGTTTACCTAATCCTTAGAAACCTCAAAATTCCCCCTTAATTTGATATATATGTGGGGTGTGTTTGCCGTAAGGTGCAAGTATACCAAAGATTTCTCTAGATAACAAGCAAACGAGTATGAACACGCTGACGAAGACGAGTAAGCAACCAAGCGCCGAAGAGAGACGACAAGTTCAAATCCATAAAGAAGACGAGGATGAGAGCAACCACGAGGATCGAGACGAAGACGATCAGAGAGCACGAGAGAGACGCGAGCAAGCCAGAGAGGGCAAACCACGACGAGAGGAGAGTTGAGTTTGGGCTAGCAATGAAGACGGTTGCACGACGACTTATATTTTATAACGGATATAACTATAAAAACTATACCTAATCAATTAATTTAATAAAACAAAATCCCACATATATATATACATTAATAAGTTGAGTCCCGCAAATAAAGAACAAATTTTATTTTTGCCTTTTTTTTCCGTATAGAACTTCTTTATTCAGATGGTTGTTTTAAACTGCTTGTATGTTACAGATTTTTCGTAAAAGAAACCTTCACTTCTTTTCTTATGTTTAAGTGTTAGTGTACTGGATGACGTGATCGCGGAGCAATCTCAATTGCAGCTGTTTATGAAATCCGCGAGAGACTAAAGTGTCAGATCAGCGAATTTATTTGGTGACAAAAGTTTACAATTGTTACTCCCCCATCACTTAGACAAAAACATATAATTATTATGTGGTTTTGGGATAAAATGTTGGTTGTTTTTTATTTTGTAATTCGATTTCGTGTTCTTCAGCTTTGGGTTATTTATAATTTATAATTATTCGTTTGGGTGTTTTCTTAAACTTATAAGATAATAAGGTAAGTGTTCCAATTACAATTATTTTGTAAATTTGGTTTTCTTTATTTTGCTCGAAATATATTTCTTTTGCGTGTATGTAGGATATAGGTTCCAATATTTCTAATATAAATTCTTTGTGTGTAGTCTGAATTAGTATTACTTATAGACATTTCATTGATAGCGATAGAACAATTGTATATTTTTATCATATTATTACCTTCAATTATAATTTATTTCTTTAAAATATTTTGATTTAAAATAGTTCTAGATAAATTCCACGTTATTAAAATAACGCTCAAAGTGATTAAATTGAGAGTTGAGCTGTATTTTTGTAAAAGTGCAGTTAGTAATTGTTTAGTTAATAATGCCTAGTATTCATATATTAGTAATTATTTGTTTTTTATCTTTGTTATATAATTTGTTTTTATGAAGATAGTTTTTATTTTGAGTGTTTTCTTATAGCATCCTATTATCATCGTCCGGATAGGCTAATAGGATAGGATAGGCTAATATTTGAAATACAGGTATTTTTATAATTTCTCTAGGTATATGGAAAATTATTAAGATTTCGTTACTGTCTGTCCTAAGCCAAGATGATGTTTTTATGTTTAGGATTTGTTCAGAATTTATGTTGGTTATAAAATTCTATTTTAATAATTTTGGATTAAAGATTCCTAATTTAGCTAATTGCATTCCCATTTCTATATCTTAAATATACAAATATAAAATGTTCCAAATTAAAAATTAACAATTCAAGCATTTTAGTATTTTCGTCATATTCGCGTTGTTTATTAATAACTTCTATACCTTGTTAACGGTATCTATTATGTGGTTAAGTGCGTAATTCTTGAACTATTCTAAGCTATTGATATTTTTTTTTAATTCAATTTTATCATCACTATCTAATGTTCCACTATCAATGTTCCAATAGATATTTATAAGCTGTACCAACAATGTTTATTAATCCTCTCTCATTTCGTTTGACTATTTTAATAACGTTTATTTTTCTTTGCAATTTTTCAATTAAATATTCGACTTGTTTAAATTCGTTGTAGCCTAAAGATTCTGAAAGTAAATTGTTATAAGTTTTAGTTAAATTAATTGTAATGGTATTCAAAATTATCTGGTATGTTTGTTATGCCTCTCTTAAATAAAAAGTATCCGTTGGATGACTTAATTGGGTTTATATCTATGAATTGGGATTTAGCCATTGATAACATTAAAATGAGTATTGATAACTGGAAAATTAGGGTCATGGTGCCGGATCTCTATTTTGGTCCTTCTGCAAATATTTACTTTTATTAACTTTGTTTTTGTTTTTCCAAATTTGTCTTGTAATGTCTAATTTCCGACCTCTGTTAATTTCTTCAAAATGGTCCTCATCAATTTTCTCTGTGTTACCTGTCTTTTTATATGGATTAGTGAGTTCTCCATGAATTAGTGGTGCCTTTCTATATAATATTATCTATTAAGATTTCCTATTATTGTTTCTTTAATTTGGTTATTATATTTGGGGGTACCTGCATAAATAAACATATCGGCTGGGGATCTGTCAGTTGAGTTATGTTTTAATTTGTGATTATATGTATACAATATTATGTCAATTTTCATAAATTTATTATCCTTATCATCGATCAGGCGAATTTTGTCGTTAATCGTTTTATGCAATCTTTCAACATCTCCCACTCCATTTTTACTTGTTATTTGAATTTTAACATTTTCGACATTTAACCAATTTTTTAAGGCTATGATCATAAAGGTAACTATCCCTATCTGTTTTTAGAATGTTGGGTTTAACCATTGACTTCAATATTCGAATTAGTCCACTTTTGACTTCCATCCAGTCGTTACCGTTTCATTCAATTTTGAAAATCAGGATAATAGTAAGTTTCTTTGAATAGCCTAACCATTTTTTCAATACCTGGATGTAAAAGTTTTCTGTAATTGCTTAGAATTATTTCCTTGAATTCATTATTTCTGTGGTGGAATTTATAATCTCTTTAAAATCTTATTGAGTAATTTCAAAATCCGAATCGTGTTCTAAAATATTTGATTAATATTTTTTTCGCTTGTTCTAGGTTAAGCTGACAGTAAAAAATTTGTATTCTTACTAATAATAACTTGTTTTAGCATTCCCTGTATTTGAGTTTATACTTCTTTCTCATAAGATATCTGTATATGGGATTCTCATGATGAGTTTCTATTTCATGCTTAACAACGTTCGTAAATCAAATTGTCAAAGTGTCACCATCACGAAAAAGTTAAAAGTTTTGTTCTTGAGTAAATAAATTATTTGGTGCAATTTTCACAAATTCATTTAATTCATAGTGACCTGTCATATTACGTAAAATAGTTGGATATTCGTGTATTGGTGCATTTAAAAAATTATATCTCATTAAATTAATAGATGAGCCGGTATCGACTAGGCATATATACTTGTTGTTGTTAATAGTAATTTCTATGTAGGTATTAGGTCCGAGGCTGCCATTAGCAAATTTTTATTTTCAACATAAAGTGATTCTTTATCCTGTTGATAATTTTATCAACTTGCATTCTTCACTGTCCGCTATTACTTCCTCTAATTCTTTTCACTGGTTGATTGGGAACTGACCTTTGTATTTGATTTACCTGATGGTTTTGATCCATTGTATTATTTAGTTGACCCTGATTTAGATTTCTTTGAAATTCTTTGAAATATCGGCCTCTATTTTGATCAAAAACATTGTTTCTGTTATTTGAGTATTGTCTAAAATTATGTGGATTAATTCTTTGTTGCTGATAATGAGGTTGTTGTGTTAGATGTTATAATTATTAGTATAGGGATATGAGTTACTTGTGTTATGTGTATTATGTGTTTTTGGAGTTTTGTTAAAATTTACATTGGAATGCCTCATATTTTATTATCTTCGAATAGCCCTTCTTGTTGAGCTACTTGTTTTAGTTTAGTAGAGTTGAAATAACGTATCTTGCTAATGTCATGTACATTCTGTCATGTCATTTTTGTTTGTATTAAACTTTTTGTTGTTTTATTCATTGCTTCAGTGTATAATAAAATTTCGTCCCTGTTACCCTCAAGTTCTAATTTATTACTTATAATATATTGCTTGTGCTCGATTTCGGTACAAAATTTCCATAAGTTACCTTGAAAATTAGTGATATATTGTGGTCTTAGCAATTCTTCCACAGGAGTCTGGGTTTTATATTCGTCCATTAAAGTTGTCCTTAGTGCAGACCAGTTGTTGACGTTTAGAATTTGCAGAATCCTTTGGGCATCACCAGATACTTGAAGTTCGATGGCTAAAAATATAAAATAAATATAAACGCAACAGGCAGTCGACTCTTAAGAGTAACTGGATCCCCTTCAAATGTTTGAATATTCCGGATTTGAGCCAACAATTGGTTCAAATTTTGATCGGTTAATTGGCTTGGCGCCGCATGAATTGCTGATTGTGGTTCCATATTTGTATTATTAATTTACGATTTTTTGCAAAAGTTTGTGTTAGTTTGGTTTCACTCAACTTTTGGACTGACCGACTTTTAATTACACAGTAGTCGATTAAAACGTTCATACAATATTTTACTCACAGCCTAGACGATTAAATTGTTTACTCCTCTTAATTGATCAGTAAGCTATCGACTTTATTATATTTGCAAGGATTTATTTAAGATCCTACCGACTGCGCCATTAATAATTTTTGAGTCCCGAAATAATAAATAAAAAAGATTGAGTTTGGATTTTTTATCCGCTTTCCAGCTTCTTTATTCAGATTGTCGGTATGAACTAACTCTAGGGTAAAGATTTTGTTTGAATGAAGCCTTCGCTTCTTTTCTTATGTTTAAGTATTAGTGATCGCGCAGCGATCTCAACTGCATTATGGGGAATTGATTTTCTGCATCCAAGCTTCTTGGATTTGTGTATAAAATGCGCGAGAGACATAAGTGTCATGTCAGCGAATTTATTTGGTGGCATAAGTTTACAATTAAATTTGCTGATGGATACGTTACTCCCCCATCACTGAGACAAAAGCATTTAATTATTATGTGGTTTTGGGGTAAAGTGTTGGTAACTCTTGATTTTGTAATTCCATTTCAAGTTCTTTAGCTTTGGGTTTTTTATAATTTATAATAATATTTTTGGGTTATTTCTTGAACTTATAAGATAAGTACAATATTGTGCTTAAAATTAATAAAGTAAGTGTTCCAATTACAATTATTTAGTATATTTGGGTTTCTTTATTTTTTATGTATGATATAGATTCCAATTTTGTGATATTATTTCTAATATAAATTCTTCCTGTGTGGTCTGAATTAGTATTATTTATAGACATTTTATTGACAGCGATAGAACAATTTTATATTTTCATCGTATTATTACCTTCAATTATAATTTCGTTTTTAAACAATTTTGATTTAAAATAGTTCTAGCTAAAATTCCATGTTATTAAAATATTCGGCTTAATGTAATTAATTTGAAAGTTGACATGTATTTTTGTAAAAGTACAGTTAGTATTTGTTTGGTTAATAATGCCTAGTATGCATGTTTAATTATTATTTGTTTTGGTGCCTATTATCATCGACCGGATAGGGTAATATTTGAAATAGAGGTATTTTTATTATTTCTCTAATTCTCAGAACTTATGTGGGTTAAATAATCGTATTTTAATAATTTTTGATTAAAAATTCCTATATTTAGCTAATTGAATTTCCATTTATATATCTTCAATATATAAATATAAAATGTTCCAAATTAAAAATTAACAATTCAAGCATTTCAGAATTTTCGTCATATTCGCGATGTTTGTTAATAACTTCTATACTTTCATTAACGGTATCTATTATGTGGTTTAGTTCGTTGGTTGTTAGTTAGCTATTGATTTTATTATTTCTTCTAATTCGATTTTATTATCACTATCTAATGTTCCAAATAGATATTTATAAGCTGTACCAACAATGTTTATTAATCCTTTTTTTATTTCGTTTGACTATTTTAATACCGTTTATTTTCCTTTCCAATTTTTCATTAAATATTTGACTTATTTAAATTATTTGTAGCCTAAAGATTGTGAAAGTAAATTGTTATAAGTTTCCTCTGTTTTGGTTAAATTAATTGTAGGCAATGGTATTCAAAATTATCTGGTATGTTTGTTATGCATGTCTTAAATAAAAAGTATCCGAGGGATGACTTAATTGGGTTTATATCTATGAATTGGGATTTAGCCACTGATAACATTAAAATGAGTATTGATGGCAGGAAAATTAGGGT
>VNKC01003495.1:0-39677 GCA_008042775.1 Drosophila pectinifera
GAAAATATCCAACAAAACTGACCCTAAAGCGGCATTGATCGAGGAGTGGTCCTAAATTACCCCAGATGTCACCCAAAAGTTGGTCGATTCCATGCCAAAAAGGCTTAAAATGGTTGTTGACAACAAAGGCGGACATACCCAATATTAAAAAAATACATTTTTAGTCTTTGAGCATAACCTTTTCGTTGAAGTATGTACCTGGTTGAAATAAGCTGTGGCATTGTTTTTCGTTGTTTTTTCGTTATTAATTAAAAAGAAAATATTTAAAAAATAATAAAAAATATAAGAAATGAAGATATTATAATTCTAAACCTTAACAGTGAATCGTGCGTTTAAATTATTTTGATTTTCCATCTGGTTCAACTTTTACAGGCGTTTGAAGTTTTCGATAGGTGCTGGTTGAAATAAGCTGTGAGCCACTGTATATTAGTATGTAAGTATATATGTACATATGTAAGTATGTATGTAAATACGCCATTCTGCAACAATTAGGTCATCCTGACGCTTTAATATCCCTTGATCTTATGGGGATTGTATTCGATTATTATTATTTACCTTTTTTACTTAATAATATACATTATTTTCTTTACGATTACATATGTATGTATATATGCTTTGCGTGCTCCTTTTTCTTGGCCTTTCTAATGCCTAATATTTTGACTACTCCAGATACATACCTCGGTAAGGATTACGTGTTAGCTGAAAACCTTCAACATCCTTTACCAAAAACCTATAATTTCTTAAGACTTTGTATATCACGTAAGGACTTAATTATCTTCCTTGTCTACAATACTATCAAAATTTTTCCCCATTTTACAATCTCCTTCTTTGCATTTCGTATTATCTTTCATTATAACTTTGTTCATTTTGAATCTTTCTGAAATTTCGATCCATTATTCCTAATTTCTTCGAAGTTTTTAATTCTACTTTATCTCATTTAATTCATCCAATTTCTTTAATCACCGATAATCTGTCCATTTTATTCCATTCCAAACAACATTTGACTTTGCGCAATACATCTATATTTTGTATTATTTAAGGAATATTCAACATCTTCAATATCTGTAAACCAGTATAATTATTTTTCTGACTCTGCTAATTTCGCTATAATTGCCTTTCCACTTGTCCATTCGCTTGAGGTGAACCATTTGCAATTTTTCGTGCTTTATATTGTATTCTTCCATACATTTTTCAAATCGTTTTGATGTAAAAAACCCTGTCTGAAACACGTTTGTCTGCTATATTATCTAAACTAATCTCTAAGTCCTACTTTAACTTCTATGGTATTTATAATTTTTGTTGTATAAAACCTAACAAATTTAATAATTTAGTATTACTACAAAAATATATTTCTTCGACTTTCCAGAATCCACTGGTCCATAATGATCAATGTGAATTATTTGAAGTGAAGGATTCCTTTTGGAATACTATGCAACATTCCTCCTTCCTCTCCTGAGTCGGTCAAACGCCACACAGCAGAAACAATTGTCAACATTCTCTTTAGTATTTGGAAACCAATACGTCCTTACAATAGCATCCATAACCTTATCTTTTCCTAAATGACCTATGTATGTACATATATATGTAATTCATTATGACATGCTGTACGAAATTCGTGTTCGAGCACGAGGGTGACAGGGGGAATCGGAAAGCTCTGAAAATTATCAGGCAACAAGGCTTATGTTCAACAGAATTTGAACGATCATGATCTTGTTACGATTTGTCACTTCTTGAACATAACCTACAACGTATAAGACGTCGGACTACATATATTTCGCAATCTAACGCGCAATAAGCTTCTTGCACACAAACAAAGCGATCCTGAATCAGGAGAGGAGGAAGACGATCCTTAAGAATTTGTGAGCGGGATCAAGCCGGAAATACACTTCCTTCGCCACTCAAAGCGGGCAATATAAGTTTTTCAAGGTTCCTTTTTGACTTCCGAGTTCACTTGGCGTTTTCCAGCGTCATATAAAAGCAATTTTTAGACCTTGCTCAACCTGAGGGGCCATTAACACTTGTTCCAAATATGGTCTCGAGCTGAACCTTAAAAAATGTCAATTAATGAAGACGCGACTTCAGTTTCTCGGCCATATTATCAAGAACCACAAGCTATATCCGACGCCAAAAAAGATTGACAGTGTATCTAAATTCAAAATGTCTCGAAACTTGAAGCAGATGAAAAGTGTTTTAGGATTATCAGACTATTTTAGTCTGAGCGACTTAACGACAAATAATACCAAATATGGTCAAAAAAGGACTCAATTCGGGAGTGGTCCTGAAGATCGGTATATGTATGCACTGTACTACACACGACGGCGATGATAACGACGCTTTCGGGACGAAAGCATAAGCAGGATGGCCGAATAAGGTGCAAGCATACCAAAGATTTCCAAGACGGCAACCAAAGAGACGAACAAACGAAGATCAATACGACGAATAACGATGACGAGATGGTAACCATGAAGACGACGAGTACAATACGACGAGAGAACACGACGACGAGGATGAGAGCAACCACGCCCATTGAGACGACGACGAGCGGAGAGTACGAAGTTCACGCTAACACGCCAGAGAGGGCAAACGACGACTAGAGAGACGACGAGCCAAAAACGATGATTGAGTTTTGTGTTTTTTTCTTTTTTTAAACAATATAATCATTAAAAACCATACCATACCATTTAATTAACTAATAATTCGACACCTATACTACAATTCTTTTCTCTATTTTCCTTGGTACATAAAACACTAATCGTCTATCATTGGCTTTCCTATAGACTACTCCAATTCTTATTTGAAAAATTATTTATAAGCCTTCTAAAATACGAACATACATACTTTGTTTGGAATTGGATAATCTCTTCGCTAATCTTTTAAAGTTTTTTTAAGCTCCTTTCAAATGTTTCCTTATTCCCTTATTTTTATTCATAATATCATTCTTGCTAATTATGTCTTTATCTTCTCTTATTATATCTACAAGAATTTTGTTTATAAACCATTGAAAAACAGCCGGAGTATTTTTTAATCTCATTGGCATCCTCGTAAACCCTTTTCCAAATACTCATCTTATATTATATGTAATTTTCCTTTTCCGTATATGCTAAACGTCTGGGCGTACAACTAAATTTTTGAGCCTTCTAACCTCAGATTTATTTCGCACTTTACGTCTGGCTCATTAGGTTTATCTTTATTAACTAATTATTAGGAACCATATTCTGAATTCAAGAGATGTGCAACCTAATTCTTATTCCACTATATTTATTTCAGACTCAATTGACTTCTTTCTCACACTACCTATTATTGATTTTTCTTTACTAACGTCTGCTTTCTCACTAACAACATGCACTACTCTTAATGCATTCCGCGGTAACTATTTTGAAGGATTGCAAATATAAATATATATACATCATGACTCATAGATTATTTACCACAATAACTAAATGAAAATTTACTTTATTTAAATTTTTCATGACATCATAATATTTTTCAAAAGGTTTTCATGTAACTTTTTTCCACTATATAAACTTAAAACTGGTCATTTTCAAAAATTTTCTTTACTTTAGTAATCTTAATGAATGATATTGGGCTTCCTTAATCTGCTCGTTTTAATTCTTCACTTTGCTAAAATGTGCCCCATCTCGCCGCATGAGTACACGACCCCTTTTGTCGTCTTGCTTTTTAACATTCCTTGGTCCAGTATCCTCTAGCATTATAGTTGTAACAGCACATCTCATTGTCCTTACTGGTGTCCATCGAAGCATCCTTCGTGACCACGTAAGCTTTTCATAATTTAAAACATTCAATAGGTTATCAATTTATTTTAAGGCGACATAAATTATTTTGCATAAGATAAGTAAAGTATATTTAAGTATGCAGACCTTGAGATTAAATATTATGGTCCTATTAATGTAAGGATATTACATATTAAGTTATTTATTGATTTGGATAGAGTTCACAGATTAATTAAAGTATAAAATAAAAATAAAAACTACGACATTCGGACTATGGACGCACTCAAGTAGCCCCGTTCAAATTTTTGCAGTGACTGTTATGGACTTTTCAATAGAATGACTGACAATATTTATCTGTTGTAGTAAAATTCTAATCAATATGTGCACTATTAATTAATTTGGTATTGCCAAGAAACTGTAACCTTTCCTAATCCTACAATCGACCATCCTGAATTTGCATTCCATTTCCTTTCGTATACAGTAAAAATGGACCCTGCTTTTCAAAATCTGCGTTTCTCTGACTTGATTCGAAAACCATCCTTTGACGCTGCACTTCCCACGATTTTCAAAGCCATAAGTGCAACGTCCTAGCTTGGCACGAATATATCGTCCATGTATACCACGATCGTCTGATTTAAGTTCCCTGAGGAATGCATAAAAGTATCAATAACACAGCCGGAGAATTATAGGTACCAAGTAGAACACACGTAAGTTCGTACTGCTTGTTAAAAGTCACAAATACTGCACTTTCTTGTATCTTTATCAATCGTCCCATAAATAAATCCATTGTCGATAGAGGTAAACCCTTTCGACCTTTGCAATCATAGTCTATCAAGCTCATTGGACAGTTGTCTTTCTTAATCTTTTGGTTAAGTTTTCGATAGTCGCAACAAAATATTTTCGATTCATCCTTTTCTGAGACTAGTCCTATAGGCGATGCATACTCTTCGTACAATTATTCGTACAATTATTCCCTATGAAAGCCATTCTTTCATTTGCTATTTGGGTTGATAAACGGAAACATCATATTTTAATATAATTATCGTATTTGCATGACCTGTGTTGTAATCCTTAACTAAATTTTCTATCCTTAGCTTGGCTGCTATCGAGATGAGATAAATAAATTTTTTTTATCAACAGAATCGATTATCTTCGAAAAAGCAAAAAATGCATTTTCGCGAAGCAAATTTACCTTCTTTAGTCTTCAATTCGCCTTTCTTTGAACTGAACAGTAAATCGATAGATTGAAGTACATCATTTCCAACTCGTTTTCTTTAACTACATGAAAAGTTCCATTAAAGCATATACCAACTTTATTAGATTGAGATGTAATCAACCAATTATCTTTCTACTTTCTTTTTTAAGATGTGCCATTTCTGTGTCAATCTGACCCTAATTACTTAACTGTATAGTTGTCTTATTAATTCATATATTCGTAAATAGAAATTTCGTCTTTCAGCTCCCTGATAGTTTTTACGATACAGTCCTGCTATATTTCCATCTGGTATACACTCAACAAAGTATCAAACCAAGCTTTTCTCTCTCGCTCTCTCTTTTTCCCTGTTAGTCGTTTTTTTGCCTCTGTCGCAGTATCTTATGAATTTCAGCTGAGCATAGATTTTTGCCGAACTATTGCTTTAATGCAACCCTTAATTCGATCTAACCAAATTATATAATTAATATAAAGCTTAGCGGCTTTAATTAAATATTGTCTGGCGTAATTAATCTCAGCTAGAAATCGTTGAAATACTGTCAAGGACATCGCGAAGAGTAAATCTGGACATTCACATTCACTGCATCTTCTTCAGCATTTCCGCCTGCATCCACATCAAATTGAGAATCACTCTAGATAATCAACAACTAGGATATTATGTTAAACAAATTGAAGAAGTAAAAAAAATTACAGTCGAGTAAGCTCGTCTTCGTGTTTTTATTATAATATAATAAATAAAAAAATTATAATAAGTTGTAATTAATAACTGTTGGGATATACTCAGGGGCTGTCCAGTACCTCCACAGAATATTTATAGTAATTAAGTGGACCGTGTAGACGAGTTGAGTGGGTATGGGCGCCTCGAAGGTTGGGATCTAGGGATCGAGGGGCGGCTGTCTCAGGCTCGACCTCAAGATTCGGACAGATCGTTTTGCAATTGTCCCGGAGACCCAAAGATCCTAGTCGTTCGGGAGAATCGCTAACGTTCCCCGAATCTTGTCCTGATCCTGTCTAAAACGACGGTAAGACCCAAAGGTTATGAGACAGGAGAAGGGCCAAATTCGGCGGGACGAGCTATTCCACGATCAATTGTAGACCTTATGTCTCGCTCTACTCCGAGCGTTATAACTGTCGACTTACAGGGTCGTTTCCACTGACCCCTGTTTACCCTACAGTAGGTTACAGACCGGGTGAGGACCTGAGTCTCTTGCTCCGGTGAAACCCAGAGTCTCCAGTTAAGCTACCGATGTCAGTCCGGTAGAACCTAGAGTTTCCAACTAAACTACAGTTAGCCATCGACTCGGTGGAAATCAGGGTCTCTAGCTAAGCTAACATTAACTACGGACTGGGCGGAACCCAGATTCTTTCGTTAAACTACGGTTTGGTTTTCTATGACTACCCAATGTTTATCGGTCGACTCTGTAGAACCCAGGGTTGACACATAAACCAGGGTTCGTTCTGGACTCGATAGAGCCCAGAGTCCTTAACTAAACTACGATTAACTATTGGCTCGGTAGAAACCAGGGCCTCTAATTAAACTACTGTTAGTTGAATACGATTAAACTAAAGTTACCAGAGTCTCCAGTTAAGCTACCGATAATTGTCAGATTTATTCTCTTTATTTACTTTGTTTCTTCGAGTTTTTATTCCTTGTTTGCTTTATCCAGATTTCACAAACATTTACCCTTATTTTCATGCTGCAACAGTTAATTTGAATCCAGAATCGCTTACCCACTAACTCCTTTTCTTCTTTTCTCAGTTTTGTACTGTAATGTCACACAGTTAAAACGTGAGGCGCTTGTTCATTTTATCGTGGTTCAGAACACGTCCGACTCCTCCAAATGCTTTTCCAAGAGACCTCTTTCGTTCCGCTCAACTTTTCTTAGTTGGTGGCTGCGGTCACGTCTTTTCCTCCTCTGCTGGCTCCTTTCCGGCGGCAGAGAGATGAGAGTTCGCTTGGCTCGGCTCGATCAGCCCTCTTTTCAGCGGAATTGTGTTCCGCCGGCTCGGCCTCTCTCTCATGCTCTTCCTGGAAGTGCGGGTCATGTGAGCAAGATCGTCCGCTCATCATTGCATTTCCTTTTCTTCTTCCTTCCTATGCCGGCCGTTGACGGCGTCGCCGTAATCAAGTTCGCCTCCATCGGCATGTACGCCACGTATTGTCGGTGGTCATGTCTCTCGCTCTGACCATGCGAGGTACCTCAGTCGCCAGCGACGGCGTCGATGCCAGTGCAGGTGGCCATGACAGTGCAAATATTTAATCTGCTTATCTTTTCGATGGAGGCATCGCAGTCGGCAGCCCTTTCATGTATGTGTCGATGATGCTGATCCCGCACTCACTTGTCCCACTCTCTCTCTCTTCTTTAACACCCTTCAATTAAGACTATGGCTTATATTTATGTAATTCTAATGTTTAAAATTATACAAAGTTTAACAATAATATTATAAGAAAAAAAAAATAAGACCCTTCCTCTCCTTGTGGATTAATAAAACCGAAGCCCTACTGTAAAATTTTTTATTTTTTTGTCTTATCCATTTTCTATTATCATATATATATATTAATACATAAATATATTCGTAGGTGATAAGCCAAACATAAATATCTTCAACCTTCAAGAAAAGGTTAAAAACAAAATAGAAACATGTATGTATATTCGCTATTTACTTATATTTACTTAATTACATAATCAGGACTCCGGTTTACACGCAATTTACTTTTCAAAAACGGATGTCGGTGCTCCGGTTTCCGCAAAACGCAAATTTCTTGCGATTTGAAAAACGGGCAAGTGAAATGAAAAGTAAATGCCCTTTTCTACATCAAATCGGATCTTATTTGAAAAAGAAAAAAATGGTTGACTTATTTGTCTATTGACGATTATTCCACACCATCAGTATACATATCTATTTAGTAAACATTTATTAAAAAAAATCTTTTCTGATCCCACCTCGAAAAAAATATTAAATAAATTATATATATTTAATATAAAATAAAATATAAATAAAATATTTGCGTTGGCAACAACATCTTGCGATATGACTGCCAGGGCTGCCATACTTTTGGAGGAAACGATACAATTTTTCAAAATTCGTATGAAATGAAATGGAGGACATTAGTATTATTGAGGATGCGAAAAATAACATTTTAATAAATAAACACGTTTAATTTAATAGCTTAAATTGTTATTTTACCATTTAAAAAACGTATAAAAGTCATTGAGACCACTGAAATTGGAACTGTTAAAAGACTGGCAGCCCTTTTGGATCGAGAAATTAGCAATTTCAACAATTCATACAATAAAAGACCGTTAAAAAATCTGTTTACTTCTGCAAGGAATCTGGTCAGTGGTTTGAACAGTAAAAACTTTTAAATATTCCGATAACAAAGTGATGACAAAAAGTTTGCGACAACCGGAGCACGCAAAAACAGAACCGCACGTTTTTGGCCAAAACTTAAATCGCAAAATCAAGTGAAAGCCGGAGCCCCCGGACTATTTAATATGACAATAGCCGGTAGAGATACATCTATGGGTGTAGCCTAGTGGTCTGCTTGGACGCACTACTCTGCTTGTGTAATATCAACCCGGGTTCAGAACACACAACTTCCGAAATCAAATTATTTAATTTATTTTTATACCCGATACCCATAGGGTGCAAGGGTATTAAACTTTGTGCCAACAGAGAAGGTAGAGGGACCCCATAATGTATATATTCTTGTTCGTCTGTCCGTCTGTGTGAAACAACAGATCTCAGAGACTATAAGAGTCAAATTTGGTGACAACATTCTATTCAAGATCAGATCAAGTTTGATTTAAAATTTGGCCGCAACGTCGCACAAGCGACGTCGCAGTCAGCACAACCTAGCTCCAGCCACCCGCTAACTGCCATTTCGTCTGGCTGCCGCTTACCCCCCTGCGATACGGAAGTATTCGATGGGGATTATCTCCGAGGGCCAACGTTCAGGGACCTGTTCACGGCAATCTATGTTAATAACCCTAGGCTGACACCGGTCGAGAAGTTTTTTCACCTCAATACCAAAAAGAGTGGCGAGGCTAAGGCTATTGTAGCGAAAATCCATCTTACCAATGACGGCTTCACTGCGGCTTGGGAAACACTTCGAGACCGTTTCGAAAATAAGCGACTTTTAGTTAACAGCACACTCAAGCTCCTTTTTAATCTGAAATCTATCTCCCATGAATCAGGTCAAGCTTTGAAGGAGCTTCAGTCAACAATCCAAGGGTGTTTGACTGCATTAGGGCATTCTCAGATTTTTACGGAAAATTGGGATTGTCTTCTGGTCTTCCTATGTGCCAGTAAATTGCCGAAGCTGACCCTTTCCTTATGAGAACAGTTCCTATCTTCGAAGTCCGATATTCCGGCATGGAAAGAAATGAACACGTTCCTTAGCGAGCGATATCGGAGACTCGAGGCCATCGAGGACATGAAGCCGAGTCAATCCACTCCTAAAAAGCTTCAGTCCTTTGAGACAAGGGTTAGCGCCAAGCCGAAAATCTGCGATCTCTGTTCCAAAGAGAATCATCCAGTAAGTTTGTGCCCGCGCTTCCTTCAAATGTCGGTAAATGCGCGTTCCAGCTATATTAAGAAGAAGCAGCTGTGCTTAAATTGGTTCGCGAGAGGGCATCAGCTACGTGATTGTTCTAGCACTCACAGCGGTTTTACCTGTAAGGGTCGGCATCATACGCTGCTGCATCGAGGCACCTCTAGTTCCGAGGGCTCCATTCCTACAGCCACCTCTTTGGAACCTCCAGTAGCGGCGGCCAGATCCGCAAGAAACAATTCCTCCGAACAAGCCCCAGTCCAGAACTATTTCGGCCCTACCCCTTAATCCATTCTATTGGGAACTGCAATTGCCGACATCTGTCATCGAAGCACGAACTATCGGGCGCTAGCGCTGATCGATTCGGGATGTTTATTACCGAGCGCCTCTTTAATTTGATCCAGCTGCCATTCTGGGTTATCCAAGCCCAAGTTTCTGGTCTAAACCAGTCGGTTTCAGCTCAATCGACTAGGCTGTGCCACTTTTCAATTCGATCGCCTACTAAGCAGAGTCTTCAACTCGACACTGCAGCTTACGTCCTTCGGGATCTGGCTGGCAATGTGCCATCATGTCCAGTTCCACGATTCCATGATTTACCAGTTAAGCTGGTAATCGAGTCTGACGCCTATTGTGAAAGCAATTTCCGCCAAGCCACGACGAAAGACGCAGACGGAAAATATGTGGTAACGCTACCGTTCTGCGACCCCAAGAATTTCGAATCCAATTTGGGGTATTCAAGGTCCATTGCTTTGGCTTAGTTTCTTTGGAACGAGAATCGCTTAAAAAGAGGCTTTTCCTTAAAAGAGCATTATAATCGGGTGATTCAGGAGTATCTGGATCTAGGTCATATGAAAGAAGTTCCTCCGACTCATACCTCTCCCAATTACTACCTTCCGCATCACGCTGTGATCAAACCGGAGAGCATCACCACGAAACTTTGAGTTGTGTTCTTCATGCTGGCCCCGTTCTGCAATCCGATCTGACAATTCAGAACTTGAAATGGCGGTATTTCAAATACGTCTTTAGTGCGGACAACACCAAGATGTACCGTCAGATATGGGTTGATCCAAAGCACACGCCCTTTCAAAGGATTCTGTTCCGGAATAAAGAAGGTGATATCCGAGATTACGAACTCAAAACAGTGACCTTCGGAGTCAACAGTGCGCCTATCCTGGCGATCCGAGTCCTGCAGCAGCTGGCAGAAGATGTCCAGCGACAGTTTCCTAAAGTCAACCATATTATTCGGCACTACATGTATGTCGATGATGTTCTGACGGGAGCCAATTCTGTGCATGAGGCTCAATCTATTATCCAAGAGTTACAGACAGCTCTAAGCTCTGTCGGTTTCCTTCTAAGAAAGTGGACTTCCAACCAAAAGGGGATTCTAAGTGACATCCCTACTGAGCACTTCCTCCATAGCGAGTTCCTCGAGATCAATGCCAAGAGCACTGCCAAAACGCTCGGCATTCGATGGAGGGCGGTTTCCGATGAGTTCCATTATGTCCCGCCAGAAGTAGTACTCTCCCCCTCATAAACAAAATGAGAGGTTCTCTCTCAAATTGCAAAACTCTTCGATCCAGCCGGATGGCTCGTCCGCTCCAAAATCTTTATCCAGGAGATTTGGTTGCAGGAGTCGGGCTGGGATGAAACACTTCCAACAGAAATGAGTCAGATGGCGTTGATGCTTGTATATTCCGACCTCAGCAAGATCCGCATTCCGAGATGGGTTTGTTATCAGACCGAAGTTCAAATTGAACATCACGGCCATTAGCGAGATATGCTGCTGGACCGATTCCACCATAGTGCTGGCATGGTTGAACAAGCCTGCTTGCCACTGGACTACCTTCGTAGCCAACCGAGTATTTAAGATAGCTCAGGCAACAAGTGTCAATCGTTGGGCACATATTCGATCAGAACAGAATTCCACCGAATTAGCCAGCCGAGGTGTTTCACTGCAAGAGCTAACCCATTGAAAATTTTGGTGGCAAGGACCAGAGTGGCTGCAAGGACATCGGGATACTTGGCCCGAGCAATGCGACGTACATCCAACTACCGATCTGGAACAGCGTGCGGTGAAGGTCCATTTCAGCAAACCCCCATCTGACGAGTTTCTTGAACGCTTCTCCAGATTAGACACAGCACTGCGAGTCTTAGCGTACATGCTGCGGTTCCTAAAGCGATGCCGCAAAGGCCTCATCACTCCCAATTCGCGTCCCGCAAGCGATGAAATTCAAGAGGCAGAGAGAATCCTAATCTCAATCGCCCAGAGAAAGGCATATAGCCAAGAGCAGCTTTGTTTGGAGGATAAGCGTCCGCTCCCAGTCTCAAGTTCATTACTAAACCTTAATCCTTTCATGGATCGACATGGCTTATTAAGGGCATGTGGTCGAATCACTGCCTCTAAAGCCCTTTCGTACGATGAGCGCTATCTCATAATTCTTTTCGATAGTAGCAAACTGTCTCGCCTTCTAATGAAATTTACCCACCAATTACTAGTTCGCTTGATCCGATCGAGGTATTGAATTCCTAAAATCAAAAATCTGGTGAAGGTTGTGGTGAATTCGTGTAAGATCTCCACGATTCACAAAAAGAAGTTGCAAACACAGCGATCTTCCGACAGACAGAGTCTCATTTTCCAGGGCTTTCACGTATACTGGCGTTGATTACGCTGGCCCGTTTGAGATTAAAAACTATACAGGGAGAGCGTGTCTCATTACCAAGGGATATGCTTGTGTGT
This sequence comes from Drosophila pectinifera, assembly GCA_008042775.1. Classification (NCBI taxonomy): domain Eukaryota; kingdom Metazoa; phylum Arthropoda; class Insecta; order Diptera; family Drosophilidae; genus Drosophila; species Drosophila pectinifera. Next base: position 12,237 of record VNKC01003495.1, read on the forward strand.
TTGTATGTTTCGCTACGAAGGCCATCCATTTGGAACCCACTTCCGATCTGATAACCGAGAAGTTCCTTGCGGCCTTTGCTTGGTTTGTAGCTAGGCGCGGTTGTCCTCAGCGGGTCCATTCGGACAGTGGCAAAATGTTCATTGGTGCTGCAACTCAGCTCTCTCGAGACTTTATGACAGCAATGAAAGAATCCATAACTGATGCATATAGTCATCAGGGGCTCCACATATTGGAGGCCTGGGAAGCGGGCGTAAAAAGTTTCAAAACTCTTTTTTACAAGTCTACGGCAACACGCAAGTACACGTTCAAAGAGCTTTCCACGTTGTTAGCGAAAAGTGAAGCTTGCCTTAAGTCCACGCCGCTTTCTCCAATGTCCGAAGATCCGACAGATTTGCTCGCACTCACACAAGGCCATTTTGGTGGGCCGTTGCTTTCCACGGCGGAGCCCGAAATAAAGGGCGAACCCAGATCGATTTTTAATCGATGGCAACATTTAAAGGCCTTAACGCAGAAATTCGGTGCACGATGGAAAGATGAGTATCTAAAAGAGCTCCAGAAGCGCAACAAATGGCATTTTCCGACCCGAAATCTTGATGTCGACGATATGGTGGTCGTCAAAGAAGATAATCTTCCCTCGAATGACTGGCGGCTCGGCAGAGTTGTCTCTGTTTTCCCAGGAGCCGACAGCAGAGTTCGAGTAGTGGACATCCGCACGTCCAGCGGGATAATTAAACGTCACATTCAAAAGATATGGAATCATCCGTTCCAGAATAATACGTTACCTTTGTTCGAGTTTCATAGTTTGTAAAGCGCCATACTAAGTCTTTTTTCTTGTTCTTATTTTCGTAGACCTTCACATACACTATGGTTCCTCGTCCTCGCAACGCACAAGTTTTGGAGAGCAGACGTTCTCGAGGTCACAGTTCTACCGCTGCCGAGTCTGCCGAGGAATCCATCCGCTACGGAAATGCAAGCGGTTCCTAAAGTTGAGCTCCGAGAAGCGTCTCCGAGCAGTGTTATTAATAAGTACTGCTCAAATTGCCTCGCCCACCAACACTTTGAGGGAGCGTGGCGAAGTGAAGATGAGCTTGAAAGTTTGGAGAGGGGCATCATACCCTGCTCCACATGTATGAGTCATCTCAAACGTCTCCTCAGCCAGCGGCATCTTCACGCTCACCATTTACCCCTCGGGGCCCATCGGCGCCTCCTTGGCAATCCCCGATGTTGGTCGCGAGAACTCGGACGCCAACTACCGCATCCTATCGACGCGCGTCTGATGTCTCCGCACCAGGCTCATCCTGCCGACAGCCATCGTTGTGCTGTAAAAAGCACCACCACATTCGAGGCGGGTGCCATGATTGATCCGTGCATGCCGATGAGCAGCATCGATCGGTCTCTGGCCTCTGCATTCCGGCTCCCGATCACCCGTATCGGGGACGACGAGGTTTGTTCGACGACACTTCGATTCGGACTTTGAGCGATGAGGCCAGGGCGAAGTTCAACGATATCCGTCTCGCCGACGAACAATTCCATCGCCCGGCAACCATCTCCCTGGTCTTAAGATCAGATGTGTACCCGAGAGTGATCCAACCCGGGTTCCTAAAGATTCAGGATGGATTGCCGGTCGCGCAAAGTACCGTTTTTGGGTGGATCGTCTCTGTAGGATGCTCGGAGTCCTAAGGTCCATCCACTCCCAACAGGAGGAACTGTTGCTTGCGCAAGGGGGGGAGAATGTTCACTCCAGAGGGCCCATAGTGTGGGGAGCCAGCTTTAGCACGCTCTCGCTCACGTTCGCTCTCTGGCTCTTCATGCTCTCCCTATTCCCACCTACACCTACCGCGGAAGCTCCCCACTCCGCTCTCCCAAAACTTTGTTAGTTAGTAGTGTAAGTTAGCTCTAATTTAAAACCTCCGCAAAGAGGTTAAATAAAAGTGCAGTGAATATATATTGAATACTGAACGACGCCGACTCTTTCCTGCAACACATTTGTTCTACGTGGGATTTCAGCAACTAGGATTCCCGATCTCCAGCCTGCCACAAAGACGACCAGTGGCTCATAATCCGCCCCCTCCCTTTCAATTATGAAATAATATTTATTGAAAAATAATAATTTATTAGAAGCCAATTCATTTAAAAATTAAAGAAAATAAAATAATAAATTAGAGAGATATTTAACAAAAGTTATCGCATTGTGATCTTAATCAAATCATTTGTAATTTTTAGAATCTGTCCAACTTTGAGGATCCTTACAAGAGCAGTAATACCTATATATTCTAAGTTTTAATTAGCTTAACTTTCTCATAAGAATGAGACTTGTGTTAAATTTTCTACTAAAAAAAGATAAATTGGATATATATTTATTAAAAAAAACTATCCATTAAAAATATAAAATACTATCGCCATATTAGAATTCCCAATTGCATATTTCAAAACTTTCAATAAATTATCAATACATTTTAAACTGAGAATACGATAATCGCCGCGCATAACAGATTATTTAACTCCTTAGTCGAATCTAACATTATATGTTTCCCTTATTCATAAAACAGTCTTTCATTTATGATGATCTTGAGAGTCAACATTACGGACCATTCAATTACAAAGCAGCATCACTATGCCCAAGTAAAAAAGAACAAAAGAACTGGAGCTCTAGGTGAACTTAAATAAAGTCCTTGCAATTCTTCTGTAGCTTCTGCGGTGAGTTTTTTATAATTTTAAATGGTTTTAAATATACGGAATATGTTTTACACAAATATTTGAGTTGAGAATAAAATTAAAAAAATTAAAATATATAAACAATTTTTATTTGATCCAAAATAGATTGAGATACATATGCTATAAAGAACGACGTGTGTGTTGTGTGACTTATATAGTTAAATAAAAAGGAACTATGCATAATACTCAAAAAACTAATTGAAATTAATGAAGTTATGTTAGAAGTAGAGTAAGTTCTCAACTCAAAAATATAAAAAAGCATAAAAAACCAATAAATTGTGAAATATATGAAATATGTAAAAGCGCTTAATATTGCAACACAAGCCAGATGTGTTGCAAATTGTTAATTGGAAAACGGAGAATGGTGAAATGTCCCATTTTCTTTTAATGGCTCTATTTATTTCAATTTGTATGGTATCATTTTCTTTTCTTATGATATATATCAATTAAAAAGTTTATACTTAAGACGTAAGTCGAATTTTATCTATTTAAGCCATCCTCAATCGGTGGTCTGCATGCCATATCAGGTCCGATATAAGCAAGGGCAGTGGAGAATGGAGAAATTTCCCATCTACTACAGCAAGTAATTTTCTAAGTCTGATTCTGATTATAAACCGATTCCTGAATGTGGGTGTTTCCTCTACCAATGCTCATTATACATCGATTTGTGCCAGGCTCGAGTAGCTACTTCTGGTATGTTTTGTTCCATTATCCATAAACCCACCTCGAAAATCATTAAAAACTTAGCTATACTTGTGATTTTCGGTTAAAAGTAAGTAGCTTAAACGAATAAATAGGTTTGTGCAGAAGTTTTCTGAAAATTTGATTAAAATCGGATAATAATCTTGGCAGTTACTAGGCAATATTTTAATATTTACTTAATCTCGATCAAACGATACATTTTGTCTCTTCATAATATGTATTAATTGAATCAATTGGAGAACAACTAAATAACCAAGTTAAATAAAAACGTAATTAATAGAACATTTTTTGGACTTCGCAGCGAAACGGGCACTTAGACCCCTGGACCACAACCAACTATGCGTATTGGGCGGTTTTTTATACCATTTTGGTTTAAAATAGTTCTTGGCAAATACCATATTATTGCAATATTGAATTCAATGTTATTAATTTTACTGTTAAGATATGATTTTGTAATTATACAAGTAATAAATTAAATTAAACTATTTAAATATGTATTGATTAATAGTATTGTTTCTCTTTATTATATAGTTTGTTTTTATAGAGATAATATTTAATCCTCCGGATAGGGTTATAGGTATTTTAGGTATTTTCGTTATTTCTATGGCTTCATGGGAAATTATAAAATATTAAATTATTATTATTAAAGTTAAAACTTTCTATATCTTCAAAATATTCTGTAAAATATTCAGAATTAAAAATCAATAATTCGAGCATTTAGGATTTTTATATATACCTTCGTTGACGGTAACTATTATATGATTTGCATGGTATTATGAGCATGAGATATTTTTCCTTCTAGTCTAGACTTATCATCGTTATCCAATGCTCCAATGAGATATTTATAAGCTGTCCCAAAAATGCATATCAAATGTTTTTTATTTCGTTTGACGCCTAAAATACTGTAACCTATCAAAATCCCACAAAATTTGACCGAGCCATAAAAAAACGAGAAAGGGCAGAGCGAGATTCCGTACTTTTAAATTTGGAATAGAGGTGGGATTTTATTTGAGATTGACAAATAGTATAACGGAAAACATTGGGTAAAAAAGAATAAGACCTTTAAAAAATGTCCATGGCATCTACCATGTCAGTGCACATGCTTTGATCGGACTAATTAATTACAGATATAAAATTGTTTAGCTAACCAAAGTCCACCCTGCAAAGGCAGTGGACCTTCTTAGCTGGCCGATTAGACTTATTCTCTATAGCAATCCCAATATTGATAGTCAAATCGTAAGTAGGATGATATGGATCCTCAGGTTGAGTCAGTAGCGCTACCATAACCTAAGTGTCTGTGCCGGAACAGAGACAAAGCAAATATCAAGCAAGCGATCTAAGGAATTTCGAACATGGTTGACTTGGGACAGCGAAATGTGGAATAAGCCTTCAATAAAATTTTATTGTTCTGTAGTTATTTAGGGATTCTTTTGTGGACCAAAAAGTTCCAGGAATATTAAAATCACCTAGAACTACTAAATGGTCGCTATTTGAGCTTAGGATTTTTGGCTTTAATCAGGTTTTATGTGGATACGTGGAAATTTCCTCACTCCAGCGGCAAATTCGAACGGCAAATCTTTCATCGCCCACGATCTCAGAAGCATTGCGGTTGAAAATAATCGAGTCAATAGCGGTGCCGAGGAAGTCTACGGTTGAGAACTTGCAACGATTTGTAGGGATCCGCTCAAGTGCGGTGTATAAACTGGGAGTCCAGTGCCGAAGGCATATCTTTGGTTTTACGAAAACTAATCAATAGCTCTTAAAAAAACAACTTTTTGCAGTAGCGCAGCAGTAGAAACCTCGGTGGTTTATAATAAGATTTAACACAAAATCGAAGAGCAAAACAAAAACAAGGCCGTTTACATTGAAAGTGAACGGCGAATTAAAGTTTAATTTTGTAAAAGTTAGAGGACTAGCTGCCTTAGATCCTATCCTTTACACATTTTTCAATATCTACAAAAATTAATTTTGTAGCGATATTTTTTCTAGCTGTTGTTCTAACATTGCTGGCATATCCATCCCATAGATATGTTTCTATTACTGAGGAAGCAGGAAGATACTCCTGCTGATCTTCTCTGCAAATTAAATAACTTTTGAACCCAAAGCTATCTGAGCTACTGAAGAGTTTTTTGACAAAGAGGTCGTTTCTTGGCATCTAGGACGGGACCTACGAGACAATACCTCAATCTTGCAACTTTTGAGGATTATTTTGCGGTCTATCTTAAGAAGATCAAGAACTGGGCATGTAGCTGGAACATCTTTATAAGCCCATATAGGTGAGAAGCGGTCAATTTGACATTGTTAGTAACAATTCATATTTTTTTTATAATGTACTTATGTCAGTTCTTCTATTACATTTTTTATATTTATATAGCGTTATATTTTAAATGTGACTGAAAATCAGCAAAATCACTCTAATTGACCGAGAGACCAGCTTTCTCGAACATAAAATCCATTTTAAATTGAATTGTAAACTTTTTTCTCCTATTGGAGCGAAACTTCTTTATTAGCATACTGCAATTTCGACGACCAGAGACTATAAGATAATTATTATCTGTAGCATGCAACTCAAGTTTGTTTGAAATTTTTCTACGCCCACCTCCTCCCTCGAAAATCATCAAAATCTTTAAATAAGCTATGATTGTGGTTTTCGATTTCAAGTAAAAGTTTGTAAGTAAAGCTTGTACGGATTTATCTAAAAATTTGAGTATATAATAATTAAACTTGGGAGTTATTAGCCGGAACAGAAAGAACCTGCTCAAGAAATCTAAATAACTAAATTCACTTTGTTACATTTTTTTGGATCCCCATCTTTTTCAGAATGAAATGATATGTACTAAATGAATAAAAATAAGTAAAGCAAAGCAAGCAAGTATAATTTATCGAATCGTTATTTGAACACACGCCGGTCTAGCAAAAGTAACATGAACCTGAACCATGAACCCTCAAACATCTAGGCCATACCTTATATTACGTAATAGGAGTAGATTTCTACATTTCCGCCAACACCACTTTTTGCAATAAAAAATTCGCTTTTCTGCTCAACATGTAGCAACATTTGTCTTCATTTGTCAAGTTTTTCATTATCTTGAGCATAATTAGACAAAGCGAACTAGCCATATCAACTTCACCCACAATGCTTTGGGTTCCGGGTATCTCACAGTCGATAATACTCGAATGTAGCTGTCCTACTTGTTTTTTCACTATTGTGTTGAAAAAATCTATTTAAGTAAAAATAAATACATTTTTATAAAATATTAAATATTAAAAGAAATTCATTTAAGTTCTTTGCATACAAATACCTTATATATAAAAAATAAAATATATATACAAAAATAAAACTAACTAATACTAATGTCTACAATTAACTTTAAATGATTTTAATATTTTTTTTTTTAAATCGCGAACTTGGACGTATTGAACATATTTTTGGGTTTATTCAAAGTCAACTTCTGACTTGGATCTGAAATTCTAATTATTATTGTTGGCCTATTGAAATTTACAAATTAATGAAGGAAGAAAATGCAAGCGTAGCATAAGAAACTTATTGTATTAAACAGAGAGAGTCATTCGGAGTAGAGCTCATGAAATGTACTCAGAAATTGAAAATAAAAGAAGTTTTTGTTATAATAATGATAAAATATTTGTATAATCTAATAATATTGAACCATTTCCTCATGGTCACTGTGATATACATATGTAGTATTCAGGGTAATGATTATGTGACTTATGTAAGAAACAAAAAAGGTTTATGTAATTGGTTATAACTCGTTTATAAATAAATATCATAATATATGAATATATACAAGTCATTAAGTATGTCTATATATGTGTGTCATTATTTCAATTTATTATATCAATAAATCTTTTTTATCGATCTACGAATTATAAGTTTGATCAAATCAAATTAATTTTACCAATCCTTGTTTGGAATTAGACATGATATGACGGAACAGCAAAGTGGACAACGGGTGATTTTCCATTTACAAGTCTTGAGAAAATTCATACACTGTAAAATAATTAGTAATTATTTTACATGGTGAAATTAAAAACAAATTTTTAATGAAGTATTTATCATGAATCGATATTGATATAGGTATTCGAAAAGGCTTATGACACTTTCCAAACTATTAAATCATTTTTGAATTTAATATAACAAAATTCACTTCGATTAAATACTGTATATAAACTATTTTTAATCTTAGATAGCTCTAATTATGATGTTTATTGTAATGCGGAAAGAAATATTTATACTTCAATAAATAATTATTAACCGAAAAAACATAACAGTATTAAATGGATTCCTTTAAGAAGATGTTAGTAATAAACCCATAATAATGGGCTGTTCTAAACAAATTGTTTGTATTATTGTGAATCTGATACTCATTACGAAAATAACTGGTAAGTAATCTAAAAAATCTAAATTCAAAATAAATAAAAATGAAAGGATCCATTATGTACTTTCAATAATTTAATAATCCGTGCTGAATATACAATACAATTATACAATTTTATTATTGTCAAAAATTTTTAAACAATTTATACATCCCTTCACAATGTTGATTTGTGGACCAATTTGTGAGGAAAAAAGCTTGCTTAAACAAATTTCAAGAAATTTGAGTACTGAATGAATTCCTGGAAAAATTAAAAACGAAAATAATGACCTCAATCCTTTATTATTGGATGACTGGATGTTGGAGCATATAATAAAAATTTTTGTGAACTGTTTACTTATGAATCACACCAGACGTATTTATCAGTTGTAGTGGTTACTGTAGCGGCATAGCGTATAGGAAAATGAGTAAAAACATTGAGTGATCGTGGTAATTAAAGTATAGGCTTCGGGAACCCGATCGCTTATCGCGATTTATCAATAGAGTAATCCCAAAAGCTCGATGAAAATATCACGCGATTTGGAGTGTAATTGGGAAAAGATCGTACGATTGTAATTGTTATCCTCGATAGCCCTAGCCATGGAAAGAAGGAGACGTATGTAATATGTAATATGTATTGTCGATGCTTTCGTCTACCGCTCGGTCTTGGCCGTTATATAAATATGTCCAAGCCCATCATTAGCTACGAATAAAAAAGTTGTAGCAGCCATAGTAAATAAATTTACAAGTGCAACAGTTTTCCTTAAAAGTCTTTCCTGCGGGCCAACAATAGGATTTTTGTGCAATATCTGTACTACGGCCGCGAAGCTGTGTCATCTTCAGATAGCTAGTACCCCGATAAGAAATTAAAATTAAGCCTAAAATACAATCGGTAAAACAAGCTGTTGGTTAAAATAAACGAGACCCTTTGGATGAGCCAAGATCTAGCTACATTAAGTATAGTCTGACGTAACGTATGTTTTGATAGAGTAGCTTCAACGAACTTTAACTCTTCTGTGCAGTAGTCACCCATAAAGAAAAATGAGGTACGATAACTTTTGGAATCGACAGTTCTTACACTATTATAATTAAAAATACAATTATCTAAACATATTAAAAAGGGGTACACTGAGAAGATTTTGATCAAGATAATGAAATCAATGAATAATTTTCATAATAAATAAATTAATAGTTCATACCTTAGTAAGGCGTGACTCAACAGACTCCTATTTGAAAATACTTTAGTGTGAAAAGGGTTGTCAAAAATAGTAAACAGATATTGCATAGGGTGGGAGGGTTAAGAGAGCGGAACACAAAACGTCTAGAGTGTCCACTAATCAGACAACCAAAATCTATTATGTTACACAACTCTGAATTTTTCTCTCTTCTCTGCTCCACTCCAATCTAGTTATTAAAAAGTGTATCTAATAAATATTATGGAAATGCGCGTGGTATGGAATAACGGAGAGTAGAAAGGGCCTCGACAGCTAGATATTCACATCAGCGAAATCTGTTCAAAAGAATTACAACTATCTTTCTTGTGTTGATAGTGATTGTTTATTTTCTGATTTTCATCGAAGTGAACAAACAATATACCGCATTTCTTTTCAATCGAAAAATAGAGTTTGACTTTAGATATTAATTCATTTAGGTTCTTAAAGCTTGAACGGGACGATATATGTATTAAAATGTATTTAATTCAACCCCATCTTAAGTAATAATTACAATTAATTTCAACATGCCTCAACGACGTAGTAACGAAGATTTAACTACGGCTATGAGTAGTCAAAACGCAATCTGTAGTATTTGCGAAGCAAGTTTCAGGGCGGGCCGACAGTTCCCATAACCTAGTGTGAATACCGATTCCATAATGTTTGTTTAACCAAACATTTCAAAACCAGCAAGCTATGTCCCGTTTGCAGAGGGGAATGCGATCCCTGAAGACTTGCTATGAAAATAATACTCTAGGCAGAGCTACAGGAAAGTTTGAATCAGGAACCAGAGGGTAAATACAGCAATGTTTAACCATCAGAGAAGTGGAAAACAACAAAAAGATCACGATTCTTTTGACGATATTCAATAGTCTATTGAGAGATTGGTAGCTCGTTTATCTCATGAAATTGGTGAACGCAGATTAATTGAAATTTTTAATCGAAATTCCAAGTATTTTTTAAGGTACAAACTTCTTCATCTAAAGGTTCAAAACCTACAAGAATTAATGGAAGAAGTGCCGAAACACTAAAATTTCCATACGGGCTTTTGAAGACTGAGAGGTAGTAGGCAGAATATAGCCGAGATAGAAGGTAAAAATAGAGAATTTAGTATGCTGGAATTCTAATGGAACTGGACATCGCTTTGAAATTTATACGGCAGAGCCTAAAGTTTTTTTCTTGGTTACGGCGTAAAGAACACAAAAGCCTAGGTGCGAACAGTGCAACCCGTCAGAAAACCTCAAGAAGTATGCGCAACCCAAAGTAGACTTAGCGCATCAGAACCCTATAATGAATCAGAAAAATAAAAATAGTAATAATTAACCATCACCTGATAATTCAAATGCTGAAAACTTATTGACAGCAGCGAAAGTGTTACGCCTTCTGAGCCATTACCTTTACTGTATAACAACATACGATTTACACGTAGACAAAAGAAAGGATATTAAATGCTTGGAACGTATTTGGAAAATTTACGCCGACCATACCATTTTGAAACCAGGTAAAAGAAGTAGAATTCTTCATTATTCCAGATTTGAAACAAAATGTATATTTAGGGATAGATTTCTGGATTAGTAGGAAATATGTTAGAAGAAATTGCTGATATTAAAAAAACAACATTCCATTCAAATTGATTCGGATGTGCCTGTGAGACAGTGCTACTGGACTATTTCGCCAGTTAAATAGAAACTTATGTTCGAAGAAGTAGAGACCATGTTGGCTTTGGATGTGATTGAGGAGTCGACTAGTTTTGGAGTTGTAACTGTGTACTCGCCAAAAAGGAAACTAAATCAGTCTCTGTTTAGGTTCAAGAGAATTAAATAAGTATACGAGTAAAAACGCGTATCCCTTACCTCACATATAAGACATACCCAGTAGGTTACCACCAACTAAATATATAACCGGTTGTGATATGAAGCTTAGATATTGGTAAATACCGTTAAAAGAAAAATCACGAGCATAAAAATAGATATAAAGAAGTTCTCTTTGGTCTTTCTAGGTCTTGTAGGTACCGTCGATTTGTGGAGACCTACGCCACGATTAGTAACCTTTGAATTGAAATGAGGCAGTTAACGAAACAGTCGGCCAACTTAAAACGTGTTTAACTTCTGCACCGGTATTATCAACACCGTATTTCAGAAACCCTTTTAATTTGTGACGCTAGTACTTTTGGTTTAAGCTTTTTTTAGCTCAACTCAATGAAGAAGGTGACGAGTTACCTATTGCCTTTATGTCCGAGAAATTCTCAAATGCCCAGAGGAACTTCTAGGTCACCGAACTTAAATGTCTCGCAGTTATGCAAGAAATAGGTACATTCGGCACCTGTATTTAGGGACAATACTTCCAAGTACTTACGGTCTATTCTTCCTGTGGCTGATGAAACAGAAGGACTTGTCCGGACGATTGGCTCACAATTTACCATCACACATGATCGTGAACCAGAACTTTGTGTGACAGAAATAGATGATCAGGGACCGATTATAGATTTGTCAGCTCCCGAAATTTAGTGTAAGGAATATGTCGATCTAATGGAACACATACGTATTAACTAATCGAAATTACCAGATTTGATAAAAACCCAAGATATGTTATCATGGAAGCTCTGGATCCCTTCCAGTCTCGTGCTTCAAGTGATCTTAAGGGGCATAATGAAGAAAATAGAAAAACTTAAAAGATACCTCTTTTGGCCCAAAATGACAAAATGATCAGGGAATATATATCAACTGTGCTGTTTTTAAACAAACTAAGAGTCCCAATATTATTCTAAAACCTTCAATGGGAAAGCCAGTAACTTCAGAGAAGCCATTATAAATTATTTATCTCGATCCACATTTAAAAATGGTTTTATGGTCTATTAATAGTTGTTGATAAAAAATTTCGTTTTTTCACTTACTATGCCAACTTAAAAAGTTTAAAGATTTGTGAGTTTTTAGAAAAATTCTCCTTAATAATCACTAACTTAATTTTTTGAATATTTTTATTCTTGGTGTCGATCCTATCTGCACCGCGACTTATTCTCCTGCTAGTGAGCGGTTGAATCGATCGATTGGCAGCTTTAAAGGCGTATATCGGTAAAGACAATAAGTCCATCGCAGTACTGAATATTCGCCGTACCTTCTCAACATCGGTCAAAATATTCTTTTTAAAAGAAAAAGAATTCGAGCTGCTTCGAAAATTGAACTTGTTAAGTGAAGACACTAAGATTGAGCACCCTAATCCCGATATTCTAAATGGTTATAGGCAGATGGTTCAATAATATAACTTCCAATGCCAGTTAACGACAATGTTTACCCTGGAAAATTTTGTCACAGCAATGCTACAAATAAATTTAGTGCTAAATAGGCTTCCGTGTTTGTGTTTTTTTCCCGTTGTTTTAGTTGAAGACCGAACTAAATTTAAGTCCATCTTCAACTGTGGTTGTAGCGATATTTGGATAAAACACCAGATGTATAAGAGAATGAGAAAAAACATCAAGTGATAAGCAAAGCTTTTTGATGTAGAGTATAGACTTCGGGATAGAGAATGCTCAAATCATCCATCGAATTTTCACGCGATTTGCAGTCTAATTTAAAAAAGATCATACATTATTCAATTATAATTGTTATCATCTATGCATTCTCGAAGCTTTCGTCTACCCCCGGTATTCGGGTCCTTCAATATGTCCAAACCCATCATCAGCACAGAGTTTGTTGCGCGCTTCACACGTATAAATTAGTGAGCGCGAGTGTGCAGCCGAGTGTACCCCAGTGTATAAAAAAATGCAAGTGCAACTATTTTACTTAAAATTTTGCCCAGCGGTTATTTATTGATATTATTTGTGCTAGTGAATTGACACTGGGATCAGGTAAATATATAGCTGTGCTCCGGCAAATGACCATAAAGGGTCTTTTTGGACTTTAGGACTATACAAAAAAATTATGGTCTGATAAGTATAAATTCATTGGACGTTGCCGTAATTTATTAACAAGTCAGTACCGTGGCTTTTTTACTAATTTCGGATGGATATTATTTTTATTAGATTTTATTAATTAAAAAAATTAAAACTTAAAATTTTAATCATATCTTCATTACCGACTTTATATTGAAAGTAAGGTAATGAAAAGGGTCAGACTCGGCCATATTTTCTGTAAATTGCTGTTACCAGTTACTGTTTTCTACCAGTTCACTTGTCATTTGATGTGGTGCTCGTTTTCCCTGCAGTCCAGTATATTCGGCTATATTTTCTGTAAATTGCTGTTACCAGTTACTGTTTTCTACCAGTTCGCTTGTCATTTGATGTGGTGCTCGTTTTCCCTGCAGTCCATTCTGCTGTTCATATAGTTGATTTATCTTGTCTGTATACTTTTATCAATGTCCATAGTCTCTGGCCTACGTGTGACCAATGGAAGGGGTGGTGGTTGTAATGCTTTGTATTATTGGTTGGTTTTGGCAAAGGCATGAATGCTAATTAAATTAATTGATGCGTAGGTCGGATGTGATCTCAAGTGGTTCCTAGAGACTGGGTTCTTGTGCATGTTCACATATTTGAATCTTATATACACCAGCTCTTATCGATACGCGGCATGTATATATTTTGAATTCTAAAACCCATGGTCTGACAGGGTTTTCAAATAGATATAGAGTGCAGACAATCGAGCATGTTCCCTTTTAGACTTTTTTTTTTTTTAAGAATAATAAAAAAATAAAAAAATAATAATAATAACAAAAAAAAGGAAAAAATCTAAGAGTAAAAAAAAAAATCGAAAATAATGTTGATGTTAAAGTATAGAGTAATTGTTCCCAAAACCCTGACTCGCGAGTCAGCCAATTTCTCTGCCCGACCTCTGCCAGCACTGGATTGTTCCGTGCAGACAAATGCATAATTTAATGGGTGGGCAAATAAGTGAACGTAAGCGGATCGATCTGCCAAATTTTCGGTAAACGTATTAAAAACGGACAGAGAAGTTGGCTTTCCGTACAGGGCTCCCTAAATGCACCTCACGCAAAGGCATCAAATGTTTGGCTATAGGACACTGAAGCGCACAGCAAGCGACTTTTGCAATAAGTCCAATAAATGCTCATAACGAACGCTAAAACGGACGAATAGCGAACTGGGGCTTCACTTGGGCGCTCTCGGACAGCACGCGAAGAAAAAACGGATTTTTGTCAGCTAAATGCGTTGAAAGCTGCAAAACGGTTGGTTCTCTGTTGAGTTGTTGCATTCCTCTTATTTCGGCTTTATTATAGTTTTATATTTTCTCCGGTATTTCTGGGAATTTGCTTATACTTTATGAATTTGGTATCCATGCCTGCCATATCGATTTTGCCCGGCAAGAAGCGGTCCTACGGTCTTGCGATCCCACAATTTTTATACCCGGTCTGTCCGCCTGTCCGTCCGTCCGTGAAACAACAGGTCTCAGAAACTATAAGAGATAGAACTATTAAATTTGGTGACCACAAAAACCATGAAAAGGAAAAACTAAGGTTTCACACACAATGCTTTGGGTGCCGGGCATCTCACAGTCGTCCCCAACCGCATATACGTTAATAACAAAATTTAATTCATATTAATTAATTAATTCAAAGTTGATTTCATTTGTTTAAATTAATTAATACATTTATGGGTAATTGGTAAGTCTATGCCAGTAAAAATTAAATTTATATTATATTCTAGTATATATTTTAAATTATATTATATATTATATATAATAAATTATATTCAATCATCTCATGCGTTATATCTTGGCATTTGTCTTTGTTAATTTTTTGAGATTGGACTTTCGATGTTGACTGTTTGTCAAATTAAATTAATAGTTGTCTTTAATAACCTATTGAGGCTAATAAACACCACATAAAGCAGTAATCCTCTTACATTAATTAAGGAATTTCGAGTCATTATACTAAACGATGCTAGTACGTATTCGCTCACAGGAATGTGCTCTAATTTAAATTTTGTGAGATTCCAATATTTGAAGGTCTTAAAGCCCATCCTGAATCATTTACTTGAATTTCACTTGATAAGTAATCCATGTTTTCTTCAAGATCGATCGATCAAAAACATCGTAAACAGATTTATACACATATAATCATATATTTGATCAGATCGTTTTTATCAACTGGTTGTATACGATAAGATTTGATAGGGAATTTAGTGGAAAGACTGATGAATTATTTACATATTTTGTGTAATTTATGCCGCATCTGCATTCTTATGTTACTCAGGTCTTATATGTATGGCGACGTTCTCTAGACTGATCTAGCTTCACATAACTGACATAAAATCTTCAATTCTTCTATTTCGATTTTTTTGCCTGCGGCTCCTCTTAGAATGTTTCCCACTTTTAATCTCTTAGATGCATTAGCCGAAGAAGTGGGACGATCGTCAAATTCATTATCATTCGTATTGCAATGATTCAAATATTTTTCGTTGCCTATGTTGTGTCCACACAAAAAGCATTAAATTGATTTTGAGTATACTTGATCATGATTTTTATTTATGTCAATGTCTATTGCCTCCAATAGTAGAAAAGAATTACCCACAACCATTTTCAATATATTTGGATTGGGTCCGTGGTATGAGGATCACCCTCAGACCCAGTCGTATGGTGATTAGGGAAAAGAAAATTGGTTTGGATGGGTGTGCGAGGAAAAAAATTGGTTGATTGCCGCGGTGGGGATGCAGAAGTAGGTAAGCCTTGTGCACTCGGCAAATCACCCGTATATTAAGTTCGACGTATAGTATTGTACATGATAAACAGAAATTCACATGAGTTTTTCTGTAACAAAGCTTGTTGAATTTCAAGGGCGGAAGTGGGCAAACTTGATCTGCATGCAACGGATTACAATGTGGTCATTAAATTTGGTAGCTCCAGCGCTTATAGTCTCTGAGATCGGTTGTTTCACATGGACGGACAGACAGACATGGCTAAATCGACTCGATTGGTGACGCTGATTAAGAATATATGTATATACTTTGTGCCTGTTACATACACTAAGTTATAATACCCAATGGGTACCATGTATAATAATAATGCATCTCAAAAAAAAAAACGCAATATAAACATTATTATTAAGCTTTGGAATTAAATCTTTTTTTCTCTCGACGAAATTCTGTTTTTACACGAGTAATAATAAGTGAAGTTACAAAAAAAAATATAAACGAGGAGTTAAATGGAATTTTCTCACTAATAGAATCGTACAAATTAATCGCGAAATATTCAAGAATATTTATAGTTATTTAAATATACAATTATACATTCAATAGATAATACTGTAATTATTCTATTACGATCTGAAGTCGTGAGGTAAATTTATTTAAACACTTTCCACAATGAAATACAAATTGTAAATCATGTATACATGAATATGTGATGGCGTAACTGGAGCAACGACTAAAGTCGATTCAAGTAATGATTTTGTCTTACACTAACAAAAATATAATTATCTCTAAAGTAGATCATAAACTATTAGAAAATTACCAAAAAACTTAAAATTAAAAAACAAATCTAGAAATGTTCAAAAATACCCTCACAAAAGTGTGCAGTTATTAAAAACCGCCACATAAATAAAATCGTATTAGCAGACAAATTCCCATTGACAAGAATCGAAGATACACTTGACCAACTTGGCAGAGCAAAATTCTCTTCATGCTTTTTGCCTAATTTCCGAACTTAATTAAATTTGGTCCGATGCAGCATAAACAAGAATATTCATCGCATTCTGTAATTATTTCAGACGATTTATACCAAATTTCTCTTCATATTCACACCCTTTGCAAGAAAAATGTTAAATTTAATTAGACACGTGAATGCCAAGAATTATATTATATATATAAATATATATTATTATATTATATAAAGAATTTTGTATCACAACGGACGCTAGTAATTAAACGAGTGGTTCAGTTTTCAACTAACTACAAGATGGTATAGGCCTTCCAGTAGCATATGCATCAAGAACATTCACAAAATGTGAAAGCAATAAATAAAAAACAGAGCAGGACTAAAAGAAATACATTGGACAGTACATTTCTTTAGACCGTATATATACGGATAACATTTCACTATAAAAACAGACCATAAGCTCTTAAAATATTTATTTTTAACGAAAAATCCTAGATTGAGACTAGATTTCGAAAAATATCAATTTTTAGCAGAGTACCTTAAGCGATAGATATAATTTCGTGGCAAACGCTTTTATCGAATAATTATAGATGAACTAAAAGAACAGAACAGACAGATATTAAAAGTTGCTACAAGTCAGAATAGAATCTGAACAATTTCAAAATCATAATCGGATAATACATATATAACATATATAACGTCAATCCCAATGATCAAAGAGGAAAAATATACATGCAACATTTAATGTAGATGATATATCTACCAATGGAATATTAGGTCTAGATAAATTTATCTAAAGGCTTGAAAAACTAGCAGGTATAAATTAGATTAATCAACTTAAGATGGCACCAAACGAAGCAATCTTTGAAGATATTCCATAGCATGTATACATTAGGGCAGACGCTCTGCTGTCGGCTGCGCAGATTCCATTGATTCGTAAGATCTCATTTGTGACCAACCAAAACATTAATTAAGAGATGCTCTTTAATTGACTTTCAAGGGCGGAAGTGCGGGTAAACAAATATATTTTGAGTTTCAGCTAAAACTTATTTATTTCAAAATGTCAACTTTAACCTTAACGATGTAAAGCATGCAGGGATATTGACTCCCCGAGAAATGGGGATGTCAATATCCAAAATTGCGTATTTATGTATGTGGCTGGGGGAAGCGGACGATAAAAATCTTACCAAAGGACTTTGAAAACGTTGGAAAGAATCCAACCCCTAGTTAATGAGCGAGACAAGGGAAGAATCAAATCTTCAGCTGTTAATGAAATATAAAATTAATATGAATAATTTGTAATATTGTAATTAAAAAATTATGGCCCTGAAGTCTATATCTGAAATAGAGGGATTATTAGCCAAGCAGGTCGTCACTTGCACCTGGAGATCGGGAATCCCTTTTTGGTTCTGGAATCCCATGGAGAAAATTGTAAATAAGTAGTCGGCGTCGGGTTTCGTTTCACAAATTCACTGAATTTTATTGTTTTTTTTTTTGGCTGATGGTAACTTAGTACTAAGCTTAAACTACAAAGGGCCAAGCTTAGGGTGGGCGAGGTGGTGAATTTCCGTGGCATGTAGGTAGGGTGAGGGAGATCACGAAAAGCCCCAGTGAGTGAGCTTGAGCGAGAGTGCTAGAATACTGGCTCCCCACACTATGCGCCCTCCTGGCGTGAACATTCTCCCCCCTTGTCGAGGAGGCACCGATGGTGGAGCGGGAAGATAGAGTTGACGGAGGAGCCGATCGAGGTGGCGACATCTCATGCATGTGGAGCAGACACACACACACTTTTTGCAGCCATCCTTACCTCGGCACGCTCGCTCGGTGTGTCGGTTAGCGAGACTATTTGCGCAATACTTGTTAATAAGTACTGCTCGGAGCTCAACTTTAGGAACCGCTTGCACTTCCGCACCGGATGGATTCCCCGGCAGACTCGGCAGCGATAGGACTGAGTACCTTGGGAACGTCTGCTCTCCAAAATTTGTGCGGCGCGAAGACTACGAACCATCGTGTTGTACGTTAATCTGCGAAAATAAGAACAAGAAACGGACTTAGTATGGCGCTTTATAAACTATGAAACTGGAACAGTGAAAAAAACGCTCATTATTTTGGAACGGATGTTTCCATAACCTCCGTAGGAAGGAGGATATTCTTATGGATGGGACGGATTTGAACTTCCCATGAGACGGAATGGGCTCCATTCGACGGAAGATTATCTTTTTTGACGACCACCATATCGTCGATTTAAAGTTTTCGGGTCGGACAGTGCCATTTGTTGCGCTTGTGGAGTTTATTTAGATACCCCTTTTTTGCATATCTCGCCACTGTATATGCTTTCTGAGAAGCTCAACTCTCAACTTTGGTCTGATAACAAACCCATCTAGGAATGCGGATCTTGCTGAGGTCGGAATATTCAAGCAGAAACCACCTCGCCACCTCTTAACTAATTTTGTTTAGAAATGTTTCATCCCCGCCCAACCCCTGGAATCAAATCTCCTACATAAAGATGTTGGAGCGGACAATGAACGGTGCGAGCCATCCGGCTGGATCAAATAGTTTTGCTATTTGATGAGAGAGGACCTTTCGTTTTGTGTAAAAGGGGGCCAATACTATGTCTGGCGGGACAAAATAGAACTCATCGTTTTGGCCGTGTTTCAGCATCGTTATCAAGGTAATCGCTATGGAGGAAGTAACTCCTGGATAATCAATTGAACCTCATGCACAGAATTAGCTCCCGCCAGAACATCGTCGACATACATATAGTGCTGAATAATAAAGCTGGTTTGATCACAGCGTGATGAGAAAAATAGTAATTGGAAGGGGTATGAGTCGTAGGAACTTCTTTCATACGACCTAGATCCAGATACTTCTGAATCACACGATCATATTGCTCTTTAAGGTCTCTTTTTAATCGATTCTCGATCCTCAGAAACTGAGCCAAAGCAATGGACATTAAGTACCTCAAATTGGATCCGAAATTCTTGGGGTCGCAGAACGATATATATATATAGAACAAATTTTCTGTCTGCGTCTGGAAATTGCTTTCACAATAGGAATCCGACTCTTTTACCATTCTTGACTGAATCATTGAATCAGTTCAAAAGAACTTTTTACTTTTCGCTCTACGCAGCTTAAAGTGGGATATAAACTTAAGGTTACCCTCCTATTCCAGCAGACTTCTCCTGATTAACCTACCTTCCTTAGCCAACCGTAGAATGATGCTAGGCATTACCTTCATATATAACTATATAACTAATCCGTGGAGAAGTGGAGATCACTGACTTATTAAGTCAGCTAAATTTCCACGTACCATGTAGAAACACTAGATCCTATTTACCTTAAGTTTTGTGCCATTCTAGAACTTCTCATAAAATGCATGAACCTTGTAGAGTATTCTGTGCAAATTATAATGACTTATACAATTTAACATCAACTGTAGATAGCCTAAACTAAAAACATTAATCCTAACCCATTTAGTACACATGCAAGCAAGCCTACATAACACCTAACCCTAACAAGCACGTGCTTGGTATCGAAGGGCCATTTGAGTGTACTGTATATATATATATTTTATATATATATATATATATATCCCCAGAACCAAAAAATACAGGAGGATCCCAACCGGAAGATGTAGGAACTGCTGCAGAAAGGATGTATAGAGCCAGGAGTCTATACAGCTCACCAATGTCATGCTGAAGAAGAAAATGATTAAAATTACATATTGGACCAACTGAGAGAGGCAAAATACATAAGAAACCTGGACTTAAAGAACGGGAATGGGAAAAACCGTTTGAGACAGAAAGCAGACAGTACACTTCATTCAAGATGCCAGAAAAGGACCTACGCCAGTGGAATATTGCCGTTTGGGCTCCTACCAGGATGACATTATTGTTATAGAACGCACACTGGAAGAACTCATGCGAAACTTTATGGAATTGTTCAGAAGACTATGGGAAGCCAAGCTGAAATTAAACTAATATAAGTGTCAGTTATTCCGAAAGGTATTACAATACTTAGAACATCGCATCTCGGACAAGGGCATCGAATCGGATCCAGAGAGGGTGATAACAATCAAACATAAAAGATCTGCGCCAGTATTTGTTATTTAGTTAATAAACCAGACGTAAGGTTGCAGTTAACTACTGTGAGGACACCGCCCCTCGCCAGAAAGGCCGATAAAAGCTTCGGAGCTAGGCATTTAACTAGGTTTCTGTGAACACAATCACATGAGATGAGACATGAGACTCATTCCTAAAGGCCGCTTTTTTTTCTTCAGTAAAGAATTTGACTCCTTTATTTCCTTCTTGTTAGGATACTCGACTTAATGGGTTTTTTTTTTTATCTTCTTAGGTGGATCTCGAGTTATCTGGATAGCAGGACGCAAAAAGGTCCTCTTTAAAAATAATTTATCTAATGATCTCCGGGTTACCCTTGGTGTCCCGCAAAGGAGCCATCTTGTTTACATTTTTTATTAACGACCTGTCCAAAGTTAAACGTTAAACTTTGCGTGCAATTCAAAGAGGTCTCTCGCCAATCAGATTTACAAACAGATCTTAATAACTTTCAAACATGGTGTAGTACTACTCATTAAACTTAAATGGCTCTAAGTGCAAGCTGATGACATTCTCACGTGTTATTCCCAAGCTTGGGAATTTTAAGCTCAACTGCTGCTATTTGAAAAGAATCACTATAGTTGACGATTTGGGTGTTCGCCTAGATCCTAAACTGGAGTTCATTGATCATATTTCGTGCATGGTAAATAAAGTCAGGGTGTGCTTAGATTTATTAAACGGTGATCGAAGAAATTCGATGACCCCCACGTTACAATGTATATACTTCGCTAGTCTATCCTATCTTTGAAGTCCCCAGTTTGGAGTGCACGGTGAGATTTCCATAGTAAACGCATTGAACCAGTTTAAAGAACTTTTTACTTCTCGCTATAAGGGCCATAATCTGGAATGCAGTCTTAAGGTTACCCCCCAATTCCAGTAGTTTTCTCCTAATCGCCTTTATATATACCTAATCCGAAATCGTGGTGATGTGGACAGCACTGACTTATTAGGTCAGTTTAATTTTCACGTACCATGTAGTAACACTAGATCCTATTTACCTTTTGTACCACTCTCTAACTTCTTATGAAAAGCATAAGCTCTTTAGAGTAATATGTGTGTACTTGTACAATATAACTTCAACTGTAGATAACCTTCCAAATCTAAAAACATGCAAGCAAGCAATCGAGCAGCGCTGCTAGTCTATTTGGTGTATAGTTCACCTAGTTCACGATAAGGATACACTTTATGAGAGCTTAATAGGCAGTGACATATTGGCTAACGTAAGCACAACCATTGGAGCAAAAGGCTTACTTATTCCACCAATATTTGATCTGTTTTCAAAGTTTTTAAAGATCCCACAACAATGGAATACAAGGCTGTCACGTAACACCACTGACAAACATTTCCGTATAAGTAGAGACCTTTCACCAGTTTTTGGCGACAAATTTGTCCGAAGACGTTTTACCTACCCTAGATTTGGATTAAGGTAAGTTGTTAAAGGACTACTTAATAACTACAAACCAGAAAAGTCGGAAGGAAAAGAATTAGGAAAATGAGAAAGTAAGCAAGCAAGTAAAGGATTGACTAAAAGAAGAAATATTCGACAAAGTGTTGACGAATAAATCTTTCTGTCTGTTCAGTAAAAGCGTTGATCGATGACGTTTTTCAAAAGCATCTGAAAGGTTAAGTATTAATCATATGGATGCTTCCATGTTCCCACAATAATTTGTCGACTTTGGGAATATCATCCAGTAGAATACTGGAACTGGCAACCACGATGCAGAAATATCCTTCGTATGAATAAGAGTACTTGCTATAAAGATAAAGATTATTTCGGATTGTAATGAGTTTGCCTGAGCTAATGTAATGTAATGTATATTGTATTGTCTGAATAGCCGAGTGTATGATTGGCATCTGTCATTAGCCAGATCCAAAACAAAACAGCGTATGAAATATATATATATATATATAAAAATATATATATATAAGAAATACAATATAAGAGTAGGCAGAGCGTGAGATGGGAAAGAGAAACTGAAGAAGGCGAGTAGTAGACAGGCTTTCGCAGAGGAGGTCGTGTACTGCTTGTTTACCAAAGTGTGAAAAAATAAAAGGCTCTATCGAAAATCATAACTAACTCAATTAGATATAAATTAGAAAAATTATAAATAAAATGAGCCGAGAAAGTCTGTGCTTCCCGTTCTCTCTCTCTCCCGCTACTTCGTTCTCCTCCCGCAATTAACTACTCTATCGCTCACCTCCCTTACGTAATTGGTACAGTGGTAAGTCGACATAAAGACCTCAAAAATGATCTGTGCTGTCAAATTCTGCAAGACTTGTCGCGACGTTGAAAGGGAAATGATGTCTTTTATGCGGCAAGCTAAAGATTTATTGATTAGTTTTCGTAAAACTAATGATATGCTCTTAGCGCTGGATTCTCCCTTTAATGACCTTAGGCTATTGAATGAGTCCCACAAGCGTAAAAAAGCCGCTGTTGGCTTACATCATTTGAGGGAATCCCTACAAGTAGTTTTGAGTCCTCAGCCGCATACTCCTTCAGCACCGCCCTTGACCCCATTATATTCAACCCCAATGATATTAAGGTCGGGCGGAATAAAAGATTCGATATCCGAATGTGCCGTGGGAGAGGTTATATCCGTAATGTCCGCTGATGGGTCACAATTAAACTAAAGCCGAAAAAACTAAAATAAAGGTAGAAAAGTTCAAATTTTCATATGCCAGGGATATTTCATCTTTCAAAATAAATGTCCCAAACGAACTCTTTAACATGATATGCTCTGCAAACTTCTGGCCAGAGTTTGTTGTTGTTAAGTAGTACGAAGCTAAGAAAAAGAAAAAAACGGCCTGTTGGAATAACTCTTCCAAGACCAGACCATATCATTGTGCCTTCTACGTCTTCCTCTTCAAAAAACTAAATAACTCTCTCCTTCTTTCCTATTAGAATGCAAAAGGCTTACGTAGTAAGCTCCCTAAATTGTATTCTGATAGTCTTTAGTTTACATCCCAGGTGATTGTGTTCACAGAAACCTGGTTAAAGCCGAAGATCCTTAGCTCCGAATTTTTTCAGCTTTGTACACAACTTACAGAATGAATCGACCTTCCAGGCGAGGGGGTGGTGTCCTCATAGCGGTTGACTTCAACCTCACTACCGAATTAGTAACTTTCGAGGAAAGCAACGATGTTGAATTTCTTTGGAATTCAAATTCATTTTTTTTTTTAAGCACCTTTCCGCCATCCAATCGGAGTCCAATAGACTTTCGGATAAGGAACAATTAGTGGTTCTAGGTGATTTTAGCATCCCTGGAGCTATATTGTCCCCAAATTAATCCTTCAGTGCGCTTCTACCTACAGCACAACATGATTTTATTGATGGCTTGTTCGACATTTCGCTGCCTCAAGTCAACTATGTTCGAAATTCCTTAGATTGCTTGCTTGATCTCTTCTTTGTCTCTGATCCGGCAGAATCACTTAGATTAGGGTGGTGTCTTACTTTCGCTGAGACTCTCGATATTGGGATTGCTATGGAAAATAAGTTTCATCGGCCAGCTAAATTTAATTGGTCTGGTCTATACATGTGCACAGACTTGGTTGATTCCATGGATAATTTTTAAAATGCAATAAATTCCTTTTTCAAAGAATGTTCCGTTATACTATCCGACAACCTCAAAGCCTCCTTGGTTTAGTAAAAAGTTGACTCGCCTCAAAAACGTAGTCCAACCTAAATTTTAAATTTAAACGTTCGGGATCTCCAGCTGTTCTTTCTTGCTTTGTTAGTGACTCGATCTAATTTCATCGTGCTTATTGCGCAGTGTTATAAAAACTATTTAACTCATTGCAGGGTTCAGTTCTCGCAGGACCCAAAACAGTTCTATAATTTTGTCTACACTAAGCGTACACCTATTACACATCCTTCCTCGCTCTCATTTAAAAATACAACAGCATAGAATGATCAGGCAAGTGCCGACCTTTTTGCTCAGTTTTTTTCAAACAACCTATTCGTCGACATCCGGCTCAAATAAGACTTATTCATATACCATGACCAAATCGAACCTAATCTTCAGTTTAAACTAGTTTAAACGAGAGCTCACTTCTTTTGGATCATCAACGCGTCAAGCCGGCTTATTCACTGGGTCCCGTTGGAATACCAGGCTGTGTGCTTAGGTATTGTGCCGAGGCCTTGTTCAATCCCCTTCTAAAATTGTTTACCTTACTCTTAGAAACTCCAAAATTCCCCCTTATTAGGAAGGAATCATTCGGTATTCCTCTCCACTATAGAGGAATCTCCAAGTTGTCAGCCATCCCAAAACTTTTCGAAAACGTAATTACTCCCCATTTGTAGCACCTTTGTAGATCAGTAATTTCTCCATGCCAACGTGGATTTATTAGACGTAGATCAACTACAACTAACTTTCTGGAGCTCACCTCTTTCATTATACAGGGCTTCCGAAAAAATTAGCAGATAGATGTTATTTATACTGACTTCATTAAGCATTTGGCTCAGTTACTAATTCCCTTCTTGATAGGAAACTCGACTTCATGGGTTTTCTTGTTGATCTTCTTAGGTGAATCTCGAGTTATCTTGTAACGAACACACGCAAGTGCTGCTCCATCCCAACACGCTCTGTCTACTATTCGACCGGCCAGTTCAGGGTAGGTGGTGTGGGTTTTGTATTGAGAGGGAACAGGGGTGTTACAAAATTAAATCGTAGACAGAGATATAACGATATAAGGATCATATACCAAACGGCTATGAGAACAGACAACAAGAAGTATCCATCGATGTGGAGGACCAGTTGGTGTTGGCCTCCTCTATACCCTCCCTATCAGTAGAATCTATAAAGCCAGTAAATCTATAAATCCACCCCTTGTCACCTGCTATACTACATTTCCGAATTGCCCTCCAAAAATATCAAGTTATTTCATTTTAAACATTATAATTAAGAAAAGAAATAGATAGCGGTATACATGGTGCAGTTGGTTCCTAACCAAACCTTAAATCTAATTGAGTTTATATATATATATTTACTTAACCACTACTATATATATACATATATAGTAGTGTATTTACACTATGTGTATTTATGTGTGTGTTTGAAGAAGAAATGAATAAGACAAAAAATAATGTAAAAAGGGAATTCAAATTTACTTTACATGTCAAAGTTTATGGTAGCAGTCAGTAGAAAATAATATGTATATGTACGTGTGTGTCGAAACACAAAAATTACACGACTATGCCGTACTTTCGCCGAGTCCAACGATGTCAGCAGGCCTGATGACGTTTGTTGTTGTTGCTGTAAGCTTAAATTAATGGAAAAATGCGATCATATTACGTCCTATGGCTGCACCATTACAAACTAAAGTAGGGGTCGGAAATTATATAAGTATGTGTATGTGTATGTAAAACTAATTAATAATGCAAACAAAAACTATATCTACGATACTTGGCTTGTCCTTGCCACAGGCACGTGAATCACGCACAGTCCTGTCCTTCTGTCTACTGCGCCCGCAATCACACGACGAACTAGCTCGATCAGGCGTCTGTATTTGATTCCGATTGGAGATCGGAGATCAACTTTGATTAGCGCAGTTTGGAATCTTCGATGCGCGGTTTTGGTGGCGTCCTGCGCCAAAATCAGATCGCCAATGGCGTCTGGGGCGACACGCGGATCTACAACACCAGTTTCGTCCCTGGTTTGCAAGGGAGGAACTCCGAGAATATTCAAATTCCCAGAATTGGAATTTTTGGTTCTGTCTCTTCTTCTCGGGGATGTTTCTGCCCCGCAGAGGAGTCTCTGCCCCATAGACAGGTTAGCAATACAAAATGCGCACTTCCTTTTCTTAGAAAATAAACTTTTTTTAAATACTGCACTTAGCGTACCTTCGCTAACTCACCGTTTGCCGTGAAATTACGAAATTCCTGGTTAATTCAAATGAATAAGATGGCGGGGAATCTAGTGGGTCACTTGTATATACTCTTATATCACTTATATGTACTTGTATCGCTTCTGATCACTTGTTTAATTATTTTTATGCAGAGAGATACTTGAGACAAATTTGACGCCAAAAGAAAAAGTGCGCAATTAGCAATATAGTGTGGACGTGTGTTGGCGTCGTGAAAAATCCCATAACGCCTCAATACCACCGGGATCAGTGGATAGTGCTATACTCATACTCACAACCACAGATTCTATTTTAAGTCCCTGTGACTAAAAATAGAAGCTGAAAAAAAGGGTCAATGAGTGATTACCAGAAAAGTCTGGGAAGTGATATGTCCGGTAGGGTTGCAACCCCTTCGATGAATCTTTAGTATTCGAGATTACTGTCGGATGTCCCCCTTCGAGTCTCGGCGGACATCCGCCTTGTAGTTTTCCGAAGCTGTCATGCATTTGACACAGTCGGGCTTATATGTATCCGGGATACCGCAACCATAACAAAAGATGCGACGCGGTTTGCGACAATCATGATATCAGTGACCTTTTGCCTCGCAATTCCAACAAGTTAGCTTGTCTGCAAGCTTAATGGCACAAATTTCGTCAAAGTTAGAATTATCGTCCTCTGACTGCTCTTCAGAAGCGTTATCGAACTCAATCGCGTTCACGACTCGCTTGGAAGGATTGAAACGATTGAAAGTCTTTGGGCGATTACTGCGATAAAATTCTTCATGTCAATTACACTCTTTACGCAAAGAAGACAAGTTTGGGGTATCGATATGAAGCAATTCGAGCTTTAGCTCTTGTTTGAGATTGTGACGGACTTCTGCAG